>JAQZBX010017703.1:9436-35422 GCA_029593785.1 Cabassous unicinctus | reverse complement strand
TTTTTTTTTTTTTTTTTTTTTTTTTTAGGTATCAGGGATTGAACCCAGGCCCTAGTACATGAGAAGCAGATGTTCAACCACTTAGCTACATCCTAAGAATAGCTAAAGTGTGAGCCTGTCCAAGTCAGAAGGAGGCACGTAGCTGCCATTTTGACTCCATCCCCATCATGAGGGGAAGCCGGGCTGACTGAAAATCACAGTGAAAGTAGAGGTCGGTTTTTTTTCACCCAGAATGGCTTGCAGCTCTGGCCTAGGCTTCAGCCCCACCTCTAGCAGGAAGGAAGATTACAGGCCCTACAGCAGTCTATCCAGGTAACTCAGGTATATTTAGCTGGCACAGACTGGATAATCTGAAGTCTACTGGGGCAACTGTGGTAATCTTGGACCTGCACTGCATAGATTGTTGCCCATGCCTGCAGTTCCATCCCTGCCCCAGGCAAGGGAGAAAGGGGCATGAAGCTTTATCAGTCTCTCTGGACAACTACAGTCTAGGCCTGCATGAGGTGGATTATTCCACACAGATGTGGCTCTGTCCCTACCCTTGGCAAAGGAGAAAGTTGGGAGAAGCTTCATTGGACCCTGGGGCAATGAGGGTAGCTTGAGCTTCCACAGCTTATAGCACCAACAACATCCTTGGCTCCTACTACACAACCAGCAAGGGAGAAGGGCAGGAAACCCTAAACTAAAGAAAAAACTGCACCCAGAATAAATACTCTAGTAAGCCAGATGCCAAGACACCAACAAAAAATTACAACCCACACCAAGAAACAGGAAAATATGGCCCACTTAAGGAACAAGATAAGCCTCCAGAAGGCATAAAGGAGTTGAGACAACTAATTATAGATATTCAAACAAATCTCCTTAATAAATTCAATGATATGGCTAAAGAAATTAAGGATATTAAGAAGACATTGGATGATCACAAAGAAGAATTTGAAAGTTTACACAGAAAAATAGCAGATCTTATGAGAATGAAATGTGCAATAATGAAATAAAAAATACACTGGAATCATATAATAGCAGATTTGAAGAGGCAGATAAAAGGATTCATGAGCTTGAAGAAATGGCCTCTGAAAGCGAACATACAATAGAACAAATGAATAAAAGTTTGGAAAAACTTGAACAAGCTCTCAGGGAACTAAAGGACGGCAAGAGACTTGCAAACATATGTGTCATGGGTGTTCCAGAAGGAGAAGAGAAGGGAAAAGGCGCAGAAGGAATATTTGAAAGAATAATGGTAGAAAATTTCCCAACCCTATTGAAGGACATAGATATCCATGTCCAGGAAGCACGACATACTCTCACCAGAAAAATATCCTAGTAGACCAACTCCAAGAAACATACTAATCAGAATGTCAAATGCCAAAGACAAAGAGAGAATTCTGAGAGCAGCAAGAGAAAATCAATGCATAATGTATAAGAGATACCCAGTAAGGTTAAGTGCTGATCTCTCACCAGAAACTATAGAGGCAAGAAGACAGTAGTATGAGATATTTAAGATACTCCCAGAGTAAAACTTCCAGCCAAGAACCTTATATCTGGCAAGATTATCTTTCAAAACTGAAGACAAGTTTAGAATATTCAATATTCACAGATAAACAGAAACTGAGAGAGCTTGTAACCAAGAGATCTGCTTTGCAGGAAATACTAAAGGGTGTGCTACAGCCTGAAAAGTAAAGACAGGAGAGAGAAGCCTGGAAGAGAGTCTAGAAATGAAGATTATATCAATAAAAGTAACAAAAAGTGTCAAAAGAATGGTGAAAATAAAATATGACAGATAAAACCCAAATATTCAAGCTTAAACTTAACCAATGATTTAAAGTACTTGTATTCAGAAAACTACAACTCACTGTTAAAAGAAATTTAAAAAGACCGAAATAATTGGAAGAATATTCCATGCTCATGGATTGAAAGACTAAGTATCATTAAGATGTCAATTCTATTCAACTTGATACACAGATCCAAAGCAATCTCAATAAAAATTCCACCAGCATTTTCTTAAATAAATGGAAAACATGATTATTAAATTTATTTGGAATGGTAAGGGGTCCTGAATAGCCAGAAACACCTTAAAAAGGAAAAGGGAATTTGGAAGACTCTCATTTCTAGACTTTAATACATATTACCTAGCCACAGTGATAAAAACAGCATGTTACTGGCATAAAGACAGACACATAGACCAATGGAACCAAATTGATGGATGAAAAACAGACTCTCACCTCTATGGTCAAGTGATTTTTTACTACCCTGTCAAACCTACCCAGCTCAGACAGAACAGTCCATTCGACAAATGGTGCTGAGAAAATTGGATATCCATAGCAAAAGAAGAAAAGAGGACCCCTGTCTCACACCCTATAAAAAATTAACTCAAAATGAATCAAATACCTGAATATAAAAGCAACAACCATAAAACTTCTAGAAGAAAATGTAGGAAAATATCTTCAAGATCTGTCACAACTAATGCAACCTATGGCTATAGTTAACAGTAATGTTGTAATATTTTTTCATCATTGTAACAAAATACTATACCAATACCAAGTGTCAACAATAAGAGGGTATAAGAGTTATGTGATTTTTCTTTTTGGAGCAATGAATATGTTCTAAAATTGATTGCAGTAATGAATGAATATCTCTGTGATTATACTGACAGCCATTGATTGTACAATTTGGATGGATTATACAGGCTGCAAATAAAATTGTTTAAATAAAAAAATCATAGTTAATTCACTTGCATATTTTGTTATTCAAAATGTAATGAATCAAAAATGATAACTGATGGCATTAGAGTAGGCAGGCAGAACTTTCTTCTAGAAAAAATATCTGCCTTTCTTCTGAATTTCATCATAAATACTTCAAATCAGAAGAGGCAACAGACCATGTATATACTTCATCATCATTTATCTCCCTTATCTTCAAAATTCTCTTCAACCATCAGGATCAAAGGATGACAGGTACAAGGGATTAAATTCCTGCAAAAATGCCTCTGGGAATGAAGAGATCTGATTAAGGGTGACCAGTTATTCTAGCCAAATCTGTCCATCCTTTCAAACCTTCCAAATAATCTGAAAATGAACCTTAGTAGTAATCATTTTTAATAACTTAACTGAAGGAATCTTGAATAACCAAGGGATCATTAGTGCTTCCCTCAAATATCTGAAGGGATGTACAAAATAAGAAGCAATAAATTTTCTTAATTTGAGAAGTTCATTCACTTTGTGCTGGCTTTCCTGTTTTCATAAAGGGATGTTTTGATGAGCAGACATTTTAAGTTTGGTGATGTCGAATTTATCAGATTTCCTGTTAAGATTAGGACATTTTATGTTTTTAGAAGTAACTTTCACTATTTCCAGGGAACAAAACTTTACTAGTATAAATTTGCCAAAAGAGAAATTACATAAATTCTAAATAAATTTGGAGCTATTCTGTAAGTATTAGTTTGAATTTACTACAATACAGATTACCACATACTTGGAGAAAGAAAACAACACCCATTTATTATGTTTCAGTTCTGGACATGAGAAGTCCTGGCATGGTGAGATCAAGTTCAACTTCAGCATTTCACATCCTTAAATCAAGGTGTTGCCTGAGCTGCCTTCCTATGTGGAGCTCAAGACCCTCTTCCAGAATCTTTCTTGTTCTTGATAGAATTCATTTTTCTTGCTTGTAGGACTGAGGTCACAGTTATCTTTCTGGCTGTTGGCTGAGGCTGACTCTCAGGTCCTAGGGGCTACAGTGAGGTTATAACCACATGGACCTTGCACAACATGATGTCTTGTGTTTCAAAGCCAGCAGCAGTTGTCCTTTTGCTCACAAAATCTTCTTTCAAGAAAGGCCAAGTTTCTGTCAATGGATCACTTAGGAAATGAAGTCCACCCAAGGAAATCCCATTTTGATTAACTAAAGGCCAAGGGTTGAGACAATTCCATCAGTGGAATCCCTTCATATTTGTATATAATTTAATGCAAATATAACTGCACAATCCATACCCAAGGGAAGGTCCAATACACCAAGGAATTTAGAGGCCTTTTGGGTATTTTGCACATAGCACCATTTAATTATTTGGAAGTTTCAATATTACTAAATATCAATTCTTTCTAAATTAATCCACAGATGTGGTGAAATTCAAATAAAATTCTTGTAGTCATTCTTTATTAGCTATTGACAAGACATTTTTTTTAAAGAAATGAGTAGAAACTAGTTTTTCTAGCAATGGAAGAACTTTTATCATTGATGTGGCAGCAGTGGACACTGGAGGGTCTGAGGCGAGGGAGAGGGAAAAACATCTGTAATATGGAGTCATTTTTGGGACATTGGAATTGTCCTGCATAATGTTGCAATGATGTACACAGGTCATTATATATTTTGTCATAACTTACAAAATTGTGCAGGACAGAGTATAAACTGTAATGTAAACTATAATTCCTGGTTAGTGGCAAGCTTCAATATGTTTTCATCAATTGTAATAAATGGACCACACTAATGAAGGATGTTGTTAATGTGGGAAAAAGTGGGAGAGGGAGGGAGTGGGGCATATGGGAACCCCCTATAATTTTTATGTAACATTTATGTAATCTAAAGTTTCTTTAAAATAAGTAAATAAATAGACAAATAAATGAATAAAATTTATAAAAATAAACAAAGTTTGAATTCTTACACTACCTGATTTCAAGCTTTACTGTAAAGCTACAATAATCAAAATATCATCATATTCAAGTAAAGTTATACTTATACTTCAATGCAACAGAATGCAGAGTCCATAAGTAGACCAATAGGTATAGGTTTAATAGATGTTCAACAAAGATGACAAGGCATTTCAATGAGGAAAAAAGTCTTTACAACAAGTGGTTCTGGAAAAAAGGTATTTTTTGAGAATATAAATTAAACTTGACAGGCAAATTACCCATACTTAAAAATCAATAGAAATAGATCACAAATGGTATGTAAATGTGATATTCTGAAATATTCAGTTCTTATGTTATCCCTACCTTTTTCTGTTCTGCCCCAGGGAAACCATTCCTCACATCAGACCTTAAGTATGTTTCAGGCCAATTTGTAGTTCCATGTTCTCAGCTGGCTGTTGTTCAAGAATATTGTAATTTTTAGGTTATTTGACATCTTCTTGCTATCTTTAGACTAATGGACTTTCCATGTTTTGACATTCTAAGCAGAAACTGGAATCTGCAACTTACTTTTCAATAGCAGAGGAAACAAACAAAAATTAAAACTGATATGCATTTTGTGTGTATATGTGTGTGTGTTTCTATGTGTTCATGTATGTGTTTCGATGAATATTTTTTCATGACAAGTAGTAAGAGTAGTATAAATTACCTCTCACTATCCAAATCTATTTGGTTTCTGCATTTGGAAACAATTTCTCTAAAGTCACATTTTTCCATCCATTCACACAATATGTATGTATTCACCTACTGTTATATGTCAGACACTAACTAATCAGCTGTGTGGGGTAAAAAGTATGTAGTCCATTCCTTTATCTCTGAAGGTACTAATAGTCTATCAGGGAGAAAAGACGCAGAATTTAGAGAAAGCAACACATATTCACAGTCCCTACCGTGCAAATTCAGTGCAGGTAAGAAGTTGCCATCTTCCTGTCAAGATGTTAAGAATAAGGTCTAAAAGGAGGTGATTCCAGGCTCTCCTGAAAGGAGATTGGTATATTCCAGAAGGAAAGGGAGTTAAAGAATTCTAAATGGAGCAGGGGAGAGACCCAAAAGTTAAGAAAGCAGGAGTATAAATGTGCTGTGTATGGAAAATAAAGTGTCCTGATAAAGGTCCAAGTCAAGCTCAATATCTTAGACAGCAATGTGGTGAGGGTAAAATGCAGTGAAAGGGGAAAAATGACAGTTCAGCTGTAGAGAGTTCAACTTATGTTTGAAGCTATAGTATGTTGGCTCTATTCTCCAGTGGGTAATAATTGATATTTTAAATCGTTGAATTTGATGATCACCTCGGTAGTATATAAATATCTCTCAAAGTCAATATGGATATTGGTTAGAGGGGTGCCAGCCTTCAATTGCTAGGGAGGATGATAAAGAATTGAAATAAGATGGTGGAAATATGACATGGAGATCCAGAATGTATGGTGAAATGGAGAGGTAGAAAACTGTGATAAAGAAATTTTCGTTCCTCATTTCATTGCTACTGGTAATTATTCATTTACTGATAGAAAGAAACTATGATAAGTTTCTAACACATATTTAAAGTCTATCAACCTTCTGAGAAGGATGAATATTGATATCCCTAGGGTACAGGTGAAGATAAGAAGATTTAGAATAATTAAGTTCCTATCCAAAATTAAATAGTGACTATGTGTTATTCTGAGATTCCAATCCAAGATTGTTTTTGAGGTTTGGAGCTATGTACTCCAGAAAAACATGTTCTGAAACTTAATCAATTTCTGTGGGTGTGAACCCATTTTAAGTAGATCCTTTTGATGAGAATACTTCAGTTAAGGTGTAGCCCAACTCTGTTAAGAAGAGTCTTATTCTTATTGAAGGGGTCCTTTAGAAAGAAAATGAAATTCAGATAGGTACAGAGAAAGCCACAGAAGGAGCAGCCAGAGGCTGAAAGTCAACAGAATCTGAATGAGAAGTAAGAGCCCAAGAGATGTAGCCATGTGTAAGGACAAAGGCTACCAGCAGCCACCCCCAGAACACCACAGTCTTCTGGGAGAAAGTATCACCTTGATGATTCCTTTGTTTGGATTTCTCCAAGCCTTAAAACCATGAGCCAATAAATCCCAATTGTTTAAGACAACCAATTGCATGATTTTTGATTAAGGAACAAGGAAACAATTTCTGATTCCAAAAGTTTTTCATTTAATATCATTGTAAAAAGTCTTCTTTGTCTGCATATTTTCCAATTTTTGTTTTACTTTGTGCATTTTCTATTGTAAATTGCTCACTTATGACTTCTCTTCTCTCATTTACTCTTAGGGTGTTCATTCTGTAAAACGCCTTGAGTCTGAAAAATGATATCAATGCATTTTTCTTTTGAAAAAAATTGCTTTTGCTCTATTAGGTTTTCTGGGCATCAAGGGAATACAGCCATTCTTTTCATACCACCAGAAAGAAGCTTTTTCTTCATCAATGTCTTTTCACAGAAGACTTGGTTTTATATATTTTTTCTCCTCACAAGTATATTTAATTCATTCCTCTATCTCCCTGATTATTAGGCAATTATTTATGCTCTTTTCTAACACAGTTCAGAAAAAGATCATGCCAAAATAAGCCCTAGTTTATGTGCCCATAGAAGTCTTCCCAATTGGGATAGCTGGGTACCATTTCTAAATATTTTGAAAAGATAATCTGATGCTGTCAGCTTTGTATTCATTCCTTGCCTAATTAATGCAGATGGAAGGTGAGAAGAGCATGTTATTCACACAGCCCCAAGGGGCCATGGTCTACTCTGTGTGTGTATGTTTGCTTGTGTGACTGAAGGGGTATGCATAGCTCTGTAGCAGGGATAACTGTCTTCATATATCCCATGTTTTCTGTGACCTTAACCAAACTGGCCAACATGCCTGGGTGATATCACCATCAATGATGCAGTGATGCATTTTGCAAGTTTGACACAGGGTGCAAGCCCTCTCATTTTGATACTTTCCCTTAAACTAAGACTTTTTCATATGTATGTGTAATCTCATCATCTAAGGGGAATATGAAGCATTTCTCACCTGTTGTCTCCTCAGATTTCTTTAGGAGCCCAGGTGTGCACCTTGTTTCTCTTTCTACTCCAAACACACACACAAGTGCAACAGGCTCAGTGAGGCACACTGTGGTCATGCCTATGCTGAAACCTTTCATCTATGGCCGGAGGGATAAAGACACAAAGGGAACCCTGAAAAAATTCCTTCGTGAGGAAACTTTGAAAAGAACATTTTTCCTATGGCTGGAAAAAGATCCATGACTGCAGAGATGAAAGCATCAGAAGTTGAGATTCTGTGTTCTGACTATTAACAAGACAGAGTGTTTCAATTTATTTCCTGAAGTTTCCATCTTTTAATTTAAACAGCTCCCTTTATTAAGCTTTCTACAATCCCTTTGGTATCCACAACTTTTCTCTTTGTCCAGTTTTTCATTTCTTTTTTTTTTTTACATTTTAAAATCTTTATTCATTTATTTTGTTTGGTTTTCTCCAGAATTAAAACCCATGGAACATATTAGAAATTTAAGTTTGCATCTGTCTTATTGGATGTCTTATCATGTATAATATTTATTTGTACAACATCTCTGAGAAGAAATCCTTGGCCTAACAAAACAGAGAGGAGTTGTTCCTCCACTTCACTTATTTAAAAAATATTAGCTTCCCAGATAAGTTATCCCCATTTCTGCTCACAGAGAACTTAAAAACCTGGGGCTATATAGTGTCAAACACCTACCACCTTATCATCACACTTGAGGAATCAAAGGAAGAAAAAAAACCTCCCTTGTACAGTAAGTTTTATGTTCACATATTTTGTGTTGAGAATTACAAGTGGGATTGAGGCATCTTGTCTTCCACCAGCACAGAGTCTGCCCCAAACTGGTCAGTGCACTGCTTCAGAGTGGCCAGGAGGCTCAGCAGCTGCAGGTTCACAGAGTCCAAGTGAGAACTGGAGAGCACTGGGGTAATAGGGTCATGGGCCATGGCAGACTTCAGCAGACCATTCTTTAAATAGTTTAATCTGTTCCATGTGGAACAAGACAGATGCAATACTGATAGAGAGGGGCAAAAAAGCTTCTCTCATCCAGTGAGGGGTTCTCAAAGCTTTTGGATTACCAAGAAGGATGAGCATACTAGTGCCTTCATCATCTTGAAAGCTCTCATTTTGATGGCAGTCAGCATTGCCAATCAGGTAATCAAAAATGTGTCAATGATGTTCAAGAGGTGTGGGCCAGATTCATAAGGGGACTGTTTCTTCACAGTGTTGCCATACTCCCACCTCGCCAATTTTCCCTCCTGGTAAGTCCTGCCGCATAGGTGTCAGTGTTTCTGCAAAGGCCAGGCTTCTGGGAGCCAGAATAAGACACATCCCTCTACTATGTCTCCATTAGCACAAGCTGGGCTCTGTTTCTTGGTAGTAAGGGCACTTCCCATAGAAAGAGGTATTGTTAGGAAGGTGCTCAGCAGCTGCTCCATGGCAACAGGCTTGAACTCTGACTACAGGTTAAAAAATCTGCTAGCCATCAAGTTGGCACAGTGAAAACACAGCATCCTGCCCAAATGAAAGGCTGCTACCTCTGCATTGTGTCTATTGTAACAGGCATGTGGTTCCCCTTCTATCGTGTAATCTCAACTATACTGCTTAGGTTTGGCAACAGCTTTCTGACTTCCTTAAAATATCAGTACGGCTTTCAGCTGTGTTCCTTTATAACCCACATTAGCTTTAATGATTTTCTTGGAGACCATCGCATGCATGGTTGCCCCCAACTCTGGTGTCTCTTCAGTTTACACTTCCTGGGGAACCACCTACTTGGATGCATTTATCCAGGGAGACTGCCAAGTGTGGTCCAGTTTGGGCTTCAGCTCCACCTGCAAGTCAACCAGCATTTGGTGAAAAGCCTTTGGCCCTCCCAGTTGTGAGGTGATATATCTAAATCAGTAAAACTTTGGTGAGATTAAATATGGCAAGGAGAATTTCTAGAAGCATGAGTAATGCTTTAGCATCATGTTGACCTCTTTTCCTTCTCCCTTGATCCAATCTCACTCATCAAAGACAGCACATAGTGATGGTTAGCAAGGAAATTTCATGATTATACACAGTGTTCCATGTCTTCCCTGGAGCACCGACCATAATTTCATCATCAATTTTTGTTGCTGCACTTTATTTAGTAATGTGGCTGACAGTCTGAATTACTTGCTTATGCCTTTTATTTTACTTTGATAAGCACTTTCAAATGTAGAAGGGAAAACCATTGACTGACTCCATTGTATGGTTTTAGAGGCCAAAGACCAATATCTTCACAAATTTCGGAAAGGTTATTACTGCTGTGCTCTAAGCTTGCTCCATGGCCACCTGTGTCCTGCTGTGTGGTATGGCCCCAGCCAACCCCACAGCCTCTGTCAGGGAGGGGCAGCAGCAGACTGTGTTCCCTACCCAAGCTTCCACCACTGTGGCTCCTGCTTAACCCCATTTGGGCCATTCCTTGGCCACCTTTCCTTGGCCACCTTTCAACTGTCGAACACCCATTCCCCTCCCCTCCCCCACAGTCCATTACTGTTGGTACCATTCTCAGGTGCCAGTTTCTTCTTGATGTCCTTAATCTTTTTAACCATCTCATTGATTTTATTACAGAGATTTGTTTGAAAATCAATAATTGTTTCAACTCCTTTTTGCCATCTGGAGGCTTAGTTTGTTTCTTTGCACCAAAACTTCCTCTTTGTTTGTATTGGTTGTAATTTTCCAAAACATCATAAATTTTATTATTAAACAGGTTTTAGAGTACAAAAAAGTTACATCAAAATTTTAAGCGATTCCCTTGTACGTCACCCCGCATCCACTCACATATTTCCCTATTAATAACATCTTACAATTGTGTGATATATTTGTTACAATAGGTGAATAAATATAGAAGCATTGCTACTAACCAAGGTCTATAGTTTACATTGTGGTTTACTCTTAATTCCAATGCTCTAATATTGTCCTAGGATCTCCACCTATTATTCTCTTTCCTTCCCCTCAGAACCTCTGGTAACCACTATCTTTATATCAACATTACATATTCTTCCATTACTGCAATATTAATAAGATTACTTTGACCATGGCTGCATTTTCCCCTTATGTTTGTTCATTATTCAGTCTTCAGGATTTTGAGATGGTGATGCCTGCTCTGCCTCAAATTGAGAAGGGACTTAGATCTTATGAGGCAGATGTAATGAACTGTCTTGCATACAATTGTAAATATTCTTTGTTTTTTAGGATTTGGGTTGTCCATCATCATTACTTTTATTAGTTGTCTTTGGAGAGTCTGATGAATTAAAGTGTAGTGTTGGCCACAACTCTGCTCTGATTCACGGTTCAATGGGCATATGAACATCATGAAGATTTAAGTCTCTGATTAAGATATTTAATGGATATAGTGCTAATTTAGGCTCAAAGAAATGGGGGTAGAAGGATCATGTGTAAGAAAGTTATCACTGAGTCTAATTCTGGTACATTGGGGAAATAGGCTATCATATATTCCAAGGTAAGGAAGGGTGCCAGTGTGCTTATTTTAAGGGGCTGTTTGCCTTGCCTATAGTGTCTGGATGTCTCTAGAGCCCTCAGGAGCACTCTTACTTGAGGCTTTGTTCACAGTGGTAGTCAGTGAAATCTGAAATCTGCCCGAGATCTGCATAAGAGTAACCTCTGGAATGAACTCCCAACCCATTTTAAAAGACCATAGTCATAAAAACTCTTTTGTATTTGACTTTCTCCTTTTTGTTCAAGGTCTTTTTCCAAATGCATCACTGGTTGGTGCTTGGTATTAATCCCTCTGTGTAGGGAGTCACATTCCTGGAGGTCATGTCCCATAATAGGGGGAAGATAGTGAATATATATGCTGAGATTGCTTACAGAGAAGCCACATTTGAGCAACAAGGATGTTTTCAGGAGGAAATCTTGGGCAATAGTCATTATTAGGCTAAGTTTCGATTTTACAAGAATTAGATTCTTAGTTACATGAATAAATATTGAGGACTTGACATATTTTTCACTTTTCTTTTATTAGGCTTTGCCTATGTACTCAAGAGATTCTTGCCCCTCTATTTGAGAACATAGCAAGACTTCCAAGGATGAGAGTTTAATATTTTGTTTTGTCTCCACCCACTGAGTTAATACCCTATGACAAGATGAACAAACACATTCATATTCCATAGAAGCATGCCTCAGGTGTACCCATTCCCACATTATCTCCTCACCACTGACTCCCCGCATCAGTGAACTTCCCCTTCCTTATTTGCCAAAATAACCTTCCCACTATTGTATTTTCAACCAAAGAACTCCACCTCCCCTTTGTTCACACATTCTTTCCTCCTGCCCTCCCCCAAGTTCCATGGATAGTCCAACCCACCCTTAAAACACTGCTCACACTCTAACTCCAACACCATTGACCCCACTCACATCACTGCAGCAGCATCACCCTCTTCCTCTGCCATACCACCCCCTTCCACCTTATTATAGGACAGCCCAGACTGAGCCTCATGTCAGCACTCTCTATTCTCTTTCTTTCTTCTGGTAACCTATATTCCAGACTCTACACCTGTGAGTCTACTCAATATACTTAGGTCATATGAATAAGGTCCTGCTATAGTTGTACTTTAGTGACTGGCTTATTTCAATCACCATAAAGTCTTCGAGAATCATCCATGTTGTCATGTGTGTCAAAATTTCATTCCTCCTTACATTTGAATAAAATTCCATTGTTGTATGTTTCAAAATTTGATTATCCATTCATCTGTTGATGGAAAACTTTTGGCAATAGTGATAAAACTCCTTTGAATATTGGAGTGTATATATTTGTTCATGTCCCTGATTTCAATTCTTCTGTGTAAATACCTAATAGTGGGATTACTAGATCATATGGCAATTCTGTAGTTAGCTTCCTGAGGAAGGGGTGTCCTATTTCTCTCCATCATTGGTAATATCCTGTTCTTTTTTTAAATAGCCATTCTGTGGGGTGCGAGATGGTATCTCTTTGTAGTTTTGATTTGATTTTCCATAATAGCTAGTGATATTGAACATTTTTATGTGCTCTTTTTGCCAATTGTATTTCTTTTTCGGAAAAAATGTCTACTTAAGTCTTTTGTCCATTTGAGTTGCATGATCTCTTTATATAGTATGGAAATAAAATCCTTATATGAAATGTGGTTTACAAATATTTTTTCCCATTGAATAGCCTGGCTTTTCACTTCCTGACAAAGTCCTTTGAAGCACAAAAGTGTTTCTGTTTGAGGTGATACCATTTATCCATTTTTCTTTTGTTGCTTGTGCTTTTGGTATAAGTTTTAAGAAACTACCACTTACCACAAGATCTTGGTCCTCAGTACAGTGAACCCTGCTACCACTGACAGTCCTCCAAGAGCCCCATCACTGAGATGTGTCTGCCCATCCAAGAAGCCTCCCGAGTGCTCCTTTCATGTCCTTGTTCCTCAGGCTGTAGATGAAAGGGTTCAGCATGGGGGTGACCAAAGCATATATCACTGAAGTCACTAGACTTGTTCTAGAAGATGGTGTGGTTTAAGAGCTCAGATAGACACCAATGCCTGTTCCATAGAACAAAGAGACAACTGACAGGTGTGACCCACAGGTGGAAAATTCTTTATACTTACTGCCAGCTGATGAAATTCTCAGAATGGAGGAGACAATCTGAGAATAAGAGAAGAGGATCCCAATGAGAGGAGGAATGCCACTAAAAATAGCTACAAAATACACAAATAAGTTATTGATGAGTGTGTCAGAACAAGCAAGCTTCAAGACTTCAGGAAGGACACAATAAAAGTGTGGGATTTCTATGTTTGTGCAGAAGGAGAGCCTCAAGACTGGCAAGGTCTCAATAAGAGCCATTGAGACACTGAGACACCAGGACCCCAGAACCAGCAGGACACAGAGCCGAGAATTTATAATGACTGTGTAATTCAGAGGATGACAGATGGCTACAAAGCGGTCATAGGCCATCACGGCCAGGAGGAAACTGTCCAGGCATCCAAATACAAAGAAAAAAAAAATCTGGGTGAGGCAGCCTGCATAGGTGATAACTTTGTTCTGTGTCTGGATATTCAGCAGCATTTTGGGGATGGTGTTCGAGGCAAAACCAATGTCAGTCAATGACAGGTTGGAGAGGAAGAAGTACATGGGTGTGTAGAGGTGGGAGTCTGAGATGATGGCCAGGATGATGAGCAGGTTGCCCATGAGAGTGACCAGGTACATGGAAAGGAACAGACCAAAGTGATGGTGCTGCAAGTCCTCTTCTTCTGCAAATCCAAGGAGTAGAAAGTTTACAACTCCTGTTTCGTTTCCTGTTTCCATGAAATGGCTTGGTTTGCCCTGATAAGAGGAAAAAAAGAATAAAACAATCATTCCAAATTGGCATTCTCCAGCATGAGAGGAATATCCTAAACTCAGTAGCTCATGATGCCATATATCTTGTCTAATCATTGTTTCTCTTTGGTGACAAATGGTTGTTACATTGCTCCCTGGAAACCAATGCTAAGTTTGTTTAGCACCCCAACACTCTCACCCCTTGCCACAATAAAATGTGGCTGGTATCGGCCTTATAGTTCAATGTGGTGAGAATAGAAATTCCCCAACACAAGGGTAAATCTTTCAATTTTTTTTTATATATTCTTTCTTTTTTCTACCTTTGAGTGGCTTGTACATGTTACATTCTCTGGGGTCTTTGCCAATCTTAAGGCTAAAAAATTAAAATCCACTCTAATGATTTTTCTGATATAAATCCAACAGAAATGGATACTAAACAAAGACTGAACTCTTTTCAGATAATGTAATTTAATATACACTTTCCAAATATAATCCAATGCACATCAGATTAAAAATATTCTACCATATTTTACCATACAGAATATTCTATTTATATACCAGCTGTCTTTAGAAAATCCTTCAAAGTTTCTTAATGATAAAAATGTTTTGTTTAATTTTAATTTAAAAATTTATGAGTACAGTTTGCAGTTTTAAAGAAAAATCATGCAGAAGGTATAGAGTTCCTACACACCCTCCCTAGTACATGCAGTTTTCTCTATTTTGCATTAGTATATATACCCTTTGATCAATGTATAAAAATCTTGTGCTCATTAGGTGAACTCCATTTTTCCCATTCTTAAAAATGACCATGTTTAATGATTTTTATGCTTTTATTTTGAGCAAACTTTAAAATCTTTTTGTCCTTATTTTTAATTATTTATTTTCATAATATATATAAATATTGACTAGAGATGTCCCTTATTCTACTATATGAATTCAGAATCATTTAGACACATGCAGTGAAAATACCATTGGAATGTAATGAGGATTCCATTAAAGATGTAAATTAACTTATAAAGAGTTGGCATTTTTCTAAGTTCATGTTCATATTCGAGTAACGGAAAATTTGCTGTATATATTTGGTAAACATTCTTGCGTTATTATTTATGAATACCATACTCATGCTCATTTTTGTAAACATTATTTTAGGTTTAATGTGATTAAAAATGAGATTCCTCCCTCCACTGTGTCCATGGTATTGAAACTAAGTTTGAAAATCTTTTGATTTTTTTAAATATTTATCCTGTCATGTTAGCTTCCTGGATTTTCTTATTATTTTAACAATTTTTCTCAAATACATCTACTTTCTCAAAATAATTTATAAATAATACATTTTCCATTTAATTTATAAGAACAATTTCTCTTTTAGATCTTATTTCATTGTTTTGAAATTCCAGAAAATTTTAAGAATAATGGAAAATGTTGCAATGAAGTTTTATATTATGATTTTATTCTGAATATCCCTAGACTTTTAAATTTAATTTGCTGCTTTCATGATTTAGGATATATTATAGTATGTCATGTTAACTTGGATATATTTAATTCCTACATTATTTTAGACAGGTTTTTTTAAGTTTATGAAAAATTGTTCAATACCTTATTAACTATTTAGAAAAACATACTGTTAATTTGTATCTAACTCTGTATTCCCAAATACATTTCAAACCAATGTTGACGAAGTGAAAATATTAGCTGTTAGAAGTAAATATAGATGTATATAAAGATATATACATTTCTGCATAGATAGATATAATCTTAAAGAGGAATAGTCATTTCTGAATATAAAATTTTTGGTAGAAATAAGAGAGGAAAAGATGAAAAATTGGGCCATAATATTGAAAAACTCAATGTGAAAATATACCTTACAGAAAAATTAAAGTGTAAAAACTAATCTACTCAAATCTCCTAATTATGTAAGGCAGAAATGTTTTGTTTTGTTTTTTCTTTTTCCAACAAGAAAGGCATTGGATATTAGCAATTCATAAAGGAGATGTACATGAGGGTATAAATGCTTGAAAAATTTTTATCATGCTGTTATTACATTAAAATGAAATAAAAACAAGATGTCATTTTCACTGAAGGTTTAAGAAATCCTTTTTTATAAAGTAATAATGCAAAATTCTATTGGGTGGAAATGCTATATCTGTCATATACTACTACAACTGGATAATTGGTTTATGCTCTTGGGTGGAGAATGTAAATTAGCACACAGTTGTTTTCTAGGGAAATCCATATTTGTCAATAAACAAGGTTAAAAAAAACTGCAATAGACTATATAAAAATGCTAAAAAATGATCATATCTAAGTTGCAATGTTAATCTTGATATTTCGATTCAGTTTCTTGGATTATATTTTCCAAACTGCAAATGAATGCATATGCATTCTAGTCTCATGAAATTAAAACTTTAAAAGTTTGGACATTAAAGGCAGGGTAGACAAGACCAGGAATTCAGCACACTGTCAGTGGTCCTTACTTTGGAATATATGATAGCCTATCCCCTAAATATATCAGATTTGGACTGATTTATAATTTTCTTACATGTTGTTCTTATGTTCCTTTTCTTTGAACTTATAATTATGAATGTACCCATTAAATATGTGTCCCAAAGATTTCATTTTTCTGGCTCTTCATATGCTGGTTTAGCCTGGAATCTCAGCAGAGGAACATCTAACATTTACCCTCCAATTATTCAAACTTACCCAGGACAACTAACAAAAGGATGATGATGGACAATTCCCAACCCTCAAACAGAGAGTATCTACAACTGGAAGCCAGACAGTTACATCCAAGGGCATAATGGTACCTAAGGCCCCTCTCAATTAAAAGTAGAATGGGCATCACCATCCCCAAAACCTCAAGATTAATGAAAGAACAAACATAAGGGGGAAATCCAACTATGGACTTAACTAGACTTATTATTATTCCTTAATGGAAGAACTTGTATCATTGATATAAAGGCAATGGGCATTAAAATTTCTGAGGGGAAGGAAAGGGAAGAATTGGTGTAATATGGGTCATTGTTCAGACATTGGAATTGTCCTGAATGACATTGAAATGATGGATACAGACCAGTATATAAATGGTCATAACCTACAAAATTGTTTGGGACAGAGTGTAAACAACACTGTAAACTATAGGCTGTGGTTAATAGCAATACTACAGTAAGTGTTCATCATTTGTAACAAATGCACCACACTAATGAAAAATATCATTAATGGAGATAAGTGTGGCAGTGGGAGAGGGTGAGCTATATGGGAATCCATTACATTTTCAATGTAATATTTATGAATTCTAAAGCTTCTTTAAAATTAATAATAAAAAAGTAAAAGGTTAATTGAAAAAAGTTTGATGATGTGTTGATAAAAGTGCTACAAAACAAACATAGGGAAAGAAGAAGGGATTAAATAATGATGATAAAACCTTTAGTTAATGGATTAAAAGGCAGAGAAATCCTAGAAATGCAAAAGAAATCTCACAACAAATTATTTAGAAAAAGCCAACAGAGTAAAATAGTCAGATGCCTATTCACATGAAAATATAAATAGAGCAAAATAGTACAGAACTATATAAAAGTAAGAATTATAAAAATCAACATGGATGTAAGAAAATGTATACTTGGAAAAATAATCTTACTTATATCTCCATGTCAAAAGTTGAAAATCTCCAGTAAATGAACTCATTTTTGGAAAATATTCATCCAAAGTTGATTCAGAATGGAGAATAACAGATAAATCACTGAAGAAGGAATTAAGTAAATGACAAATACTTACCTGCCAAAATGACCTGGTGGGGTACTCTGGCAGGAGCAATAAAAGTATTCCCTTCAAATACTGAAGAAGAAATTAAATCTATGACACAAACAATTTTTTAGCCTGCTGGAAGATCCCACCAGTGCAGTGAGATGAGAAAAAGAAAGAAGAGATATGAGGACTGGTAAAGCAACTTTTAAACATTTTCAGATGATGTATAGGCAGTTGAATAAATATTTTTAATGAGTAGGATGCTGGCAATGTGACTGATAAACTTCTGTAGCCATTTGGAAGTGTGCAATTCAGTAGTATTTTGATCATTCAAGTTGTTGTGCTATGATATCCTCTATTTAGTTCTGAACATTTTCAATATCATGTGATATGTTTTTATATTATTCAAAACTCTCTTCTCATTATTAAAAATTATGAATATTTGGGTGCAAGAGATTAAAATAAATAACATTCAGATACACTGTTAAAGTATTTCAGAAAACAGAGCAGAATAATTTCAAATATTAGCAAAAATATAAAACTCCTGGAATAGAGAATGAAAATCTGTAAGTACTCAATAAATGAGAGTGAAAAATAACTAAAATCTATTCATATCATCATGAGGCAAACACTGTGCTGTTTTTGATATTCATGAACTCATATTATCGTCACCATTGTTTCTATTTAACAGATGACAATATATTTACAGTTGTGTAGCAATTACATTAATGAATATTTATAGGTTCCAGGTAGGTATTGGATACTCTAGTAAAATTTCCCCTGCATTTTCTTCTTTAATTTAATCTTCATAATCAATCTTTGAAGTAGATACTACCAGTATCCCCAATTCAAAAGTGAAAACTGGGGCAGAACAACATTAAGTAACTGAATGAACATTTCACACATCACACAAAAGATATGCGAAATGTTTACAACTGCTAATTATACTGGAACCAAGAAAATGAATGAATGAACAGGTGAGATTTTATAGATAATCAATACAGGATGATCCATGAGTGCATAGAATGGAAATATTTTTAATTGCTACAGAAAAATATCTAAGACACCTCATAAAGAGACACTTGAGAGATATTGAACCTGAAAAGAAGGACACTTTGGATAAAGAAAGACACTTAGAATTGTCACAGATACTTAAATCTTTGTTCTCATCATGTGCCTATTGGACCCTGAATCTCAGTAGAATTGCAGCATCTACTCTAGAGTTCACTGAACTCACCCAGGATAACTAACCAGGGGAGGATGATGTACAATGCCCATCCTAAGGAACAGAGAGCATCTGCAACTGCAGCAACATAGTTCAATCCATGTGCACCATGGAATCTAAGCCCCCTCTCAATTAGAAACAGAGTTCACACCACAATCCCCATATCCTCAAGGTTGGGGAATGAACAATGGATTAAAGTAGACATTGTAATTCTATAATAGACTTATTATTATAGCAATGGAAGAACTTTTATCATTGATATAAAGGCAGTGGCCACCAGAAGTTCTGAGGGGAGGGAGAGGGAAGATTTATTGGAGTATGGGGGCATTTTCAGGACATTGGAATTGTTCTGCTTGGCATTGCAATGTCAGATATAAGCCATTATACATTTTGTTAAAGCCTATAAAATTGTGTGAAGCAAAGTGTAAACTATAATGTAAACTATAGTTCATGGTTAGTAGCAATGCTTCAATATGTGTTCATCAATTTTAACAAATATACCACACTAATGAAAGATGATGTTAATGTGGGAATGTGTTGGAAGGGAGGGTGTGGTATATGGGAATTTCCCTATATTTTTATGGTAACATTTATGTAATCTAAAGTTTATTTTAAAAAAAGGAAATGACTTCTACACCAGAGAGGTAGAGAAGATGATAGAGGGGGCTGCAGAATTGTGTGCAATCTTTAAGTGGATGGACTCACCATTGTGTTAACCAACTTGTCCATCAGAGATCATGTTTTTAGTGTTCTGCCTGCCTTCACATCAGTTTCCCACAACAGATACTCAGATGGCCTTCCTTGAGCTTCTTTTACCCTGGGTCTTTTCCCTCCTGAGTGATAGAGGTTGAACTCAGCTTCAAAGAAGAGCAGGATGATAGTACAAGGCATAATTTCCCTCTAAGAGCCAGTTGAAATCTCTTATTCTTGGTACCTTTAATCTGTAGGTGAGAGGAAGAGTGGGCATATTTGCCATCTCTAGGTCCTGAAAAGTTTTTCACCAAGATGATCATTTGAGTAATTGTCTCATTCTTGCTCTAATCTCTCAGCAATTTGGTCCCCATGTGTGAAGTGAGCAAAATAGAAAAGAATTTATTTTCTGGTAATTTTGAACATTGGGAGGACATTGGATGACACATATATTTATCTCCTCCCTGTGGTCCCCTTCCACCTTGTGTTTTTTCTCCGTGGCTCTGACCTTCACCATTCATTGATCTCTCCAAGTAATATTTACTCAACGTTTGAGATGGAGTTTCTTTCCCTATCAAATACATTTAGGTATACTGCTGGTTTAGGTATTCTAGATCATGAGTATCCTGTATTCCTTGATACAAAGCTTAATGATGTTGACATTGCCCTTTTGTACACACTTGGAAATCCACCACTTTTTCTTAATCAGATGGCTTCATCAATGATATAGTGATGTACTTTGCAGCTAGCTTGCTGGCTGATCATCCCCTCACTGGGATCCTTTACTGCTATTGTAAGCTTGTTCCTCCATACATGCAATTTCATCTTCTCAATAGAAGTGTGAAACATTTTACACCTGTTCCTTTTATTACTGGTTGTCTCTTGAATTTACTATATGAGTGTAGGTGAGTTTAAGAGTTCTTCTGTTATACACCATGCACAATGCACTTGCACCGGTCTTGGTGATGTACTCCATGATCACACTCATGATGAAACCCATTATCTACTGTCTGAGGAATAAAAACATAAAGGGGCTCTGAAGAGGTTCCTTATAAGGAAGCCAAGCATGGGTCATTTTGGGGGGGTGAATTAATTTCCTTTGATTGTATGGCTCAAATCTTTAGAGCCTGAAATTGTAGTTATATGAACATTCCACAGAACCAAAACCTATGTAAAGCAGATATGAATTTAAATATGATGAAATAAGCCAATCAATCATACATTATATTATTAAGTACATAATTGTTTTGGACAATTTATATCTACACATTAACTAAGAAATCTTGGAGTCTGTGTTTCTAGGAATTTATACCATGAGTTCATTACTGGATGGTATGTTCTGTATTATTTTTTTGAGAAATAAATAAGTCACTTTCTGTTACTCTAAACAAAATATCTGACTCTTTTCTACATTTTATCTTATACTGTAAAGACTATGTGAGTGAACAATCTATTTATTAGCTCTATTACCCATTTTTGACATTTAGGTTTAAAACCATTGAATACTCATGATCAAAGGATGATGTATGAAGAGCTTGAGATCCTGTGCAATAATTGCTCCTACAATGTAAGATTCTGAGTAAGTTCCTGAGGTATTCCAGCATAAGCTTGCATGTCCTGCCAACATCTCCTGCTTACCTAAAAGGACTCTCCAAGGTAGTCAAATTTAATTGTTTGTTATCCAAAGTGTTCTTCAATTACAGAACATTGTAAGTGCTGTCCTAAATTACCTGAAAAAAGGCTAAATATAAGAAGCAGCTAATTTTTCTTAATGTCTCCATTCTGTTCCCAATAATTATTGTATCAGTTGGCTAGGGCTGCATATAAAGCAATCTCTGAAAATATTTTAAGATGATGCTTTTAATATTACAGCTGATTCTAGGGTGTTGGATTGTGTTGCTTTCTGCCAAGCTCTTTAAGGGCCTGTAGTCAGCTGGCAAGTATCTGCTTGTTCTAGCTGGAGTCTCTTAGATGTTTGGATTTCTGGACATAAACTTGTCCTGGGGGACCTTGGCTGAGACAACAGATATTTATTACACATATTTTGTTCTCTTTCACACTCTCTTAAAGGTTTGTAGCCTTATCTTGGGAGTTGGTGGAAGGGGTTCACCATGGAGCAGTTTTTGATGTTCCTTTGATGAAATCATAATGTTTTTCCCTGTTCAGGTCACATTTGATTTTATAAATTTGAATGGATCTTATTGATTAGATGTCTCAAATCCTGTGTCTCATCTAGAGCTTTGATATATTTTTTTGCTTGGGCCTCTTCTTCCATTTCCTTAGTATGGCTTGTAATTTTTTGCTGATATGTAGGCATTTGATTTTGATAGTGAGTTTATTCTGATGCTAAATTTCTCTCTCTTTCACAGGGATTTAATGGTGTAAGGCTCTGTTACTGCTGTTCTTTAATTCTTTGTTCAACCTGCTTTGGGTATTTAGGGTTGTCCCTGTTTGTTGCTCAAATTTGGACCCTGGAGCCAGTGGGTTACAGATCCACTTCCAAGAGCCCTCAGGAAAGAGGCTGTAAAGGTTGGAAAAAGCCTCTTTTACATATTCACTTTTAATTTCTTCATATGTAATTCCTTGGTCAGCCAGCAGGTGAAGATCTTCGGCATCCCTCTCAAATCAAAGCCTGGTTGGACTGTGTTACTGGTCAGAATATGGTCCTAGGAAGTCCTGGCAGCAGGGAAATCAAGAAGCATGTTTCAGGGCATATTTGAAAGGCAAGTAAATAACAAATAAACACTGGAAAAAGGAAGGAGTTAGAGCCACTAGGTGCTTTCATTTGGCAGCACATGGACCCCTTCCTGAGTGGGAGAGTTGAGGAGAGAGGGGAACCTGGAGATCCTAGCGTTATCAGCAAGGACATCATGAATTGAGCATCAATGGTGTCTCCCAGTATCTTCTGCAGTTTTCTTGAACAGGTAGTCCTATCTTACACATAATAACAAAATGGGGTTCTATACCTGGTTCCCCTATGGCACGTTTTTGGATTTTGCCTTATTCTAGAAGTTCTATATTGGAGATATTTTAATTCATAAATGCATTCCTTCATGTGCATCAGTCTTCATAGAATAAAGTATAATATCACTGTGCGACTATTACAAAATATATGTGACACTAACAATTTTTTATCGACTTGGAGTTAATTTTTTTAGTGCGAAATGTTTCAATAAATATAAAATGTATCAAGAACAGTGAATCTAGTTAAAGATAGAATTCGACTACTTATGACAAAAAAAACCACCAAAGTAGTGACATGAAGAAATATTGGTTTACTTATCCACACATCACAAGTCTAGAGTTAGGTAGTCCAAGGATGGTATGCCAGCTCAGGAAAGTTGTTAAGTTGTTACATATTCTTTTATTTTTATTTATTTATTTATTTATTTGTTTAGTACATACTGGAGATTGAATTGGGAATGTAGTACATAGGAAGCATGTGCTGAACCACTGAGCTGCACCCTGTCCCCTCTCATTTTATTTTTGAATAGCTGCTGTACTTTTAGACATGAAAGCCATACCATATTCAAGAAAAATGGATAACAAAGATGTAGTTCAAAGCGATGTGCAAGATGACACTTAAAAATTCCTATTTTTAGTATAATGTTTATAAGAAAATGTGCCATATCACAAATTCAGTGAATTTTCAAAAACTGGATATAATCCATGGAACCAGAACCCAAATCAGAAAAATAACATGGCCAGTACCCAGGGATCTTCTCTTAGCCAAAAGTGATTTATACACTAAATGGAATATTTTTCAGCAGCAGAATAATGGGACTACTGATGCATGCTACAACATGGATAAAAATTGAGTACATCATGTCAAGAGGTATAAGTCAGGCACAAAAATCATATATGGTATGTTCTTGCTTATATGAAATACATAGTGATGAATAATAGATTATGTAACCAGGGACTGAAGAACAGAGAGGTTATTGCTTCCTGTGTGCAGGCTTTCTGTTGGAGTTGATGACACAGCTTAGGAAATTGGTGCTAATTGTAGTCACATGTTGTGCATATAAACATCACCAGTGAATTGTATGCTTGAATATATTTAAAATGCAAATTGTGAATTCTACTTATGTTACTACAATGCAAGCATTATATAAACAATTTCATGTTTGTTATAAAATTTATAGAAATATTAATAGATCTTTTAATGAAATAAACTGAACACCCTTCAAAGATATGCAGGAAAAATAAATTAGACCATCCTTTCATGTTGCTAAACTCAGGCCTTGGTGCATAAGAAGATCAAAATATATTTCTTACAATAAACAATTTATAAATGAGGGACAAAATGACAGGTGTTAAATTTTGTTACAAGCATGATATTCCTAAATGTTTTTGGCAGTGTGTTATCAAGCAAAGGGATGTAACATCTATGGTTTTATTTCTAATGAATACAGTTCTTTTCATTATTGAGGAAAAGAATGGCAAATTTCTAGATGTAACATCAAGGGTTGTATCCTCCAACCATACAAGAGCTTTAGAAATCTAAGGGACTTGGTCCAGGTGGGCACCACAGTCTTAAACTTTGGAAAACTTTAAGTCAATGGAGGGCATACATTGCTTGGAGATTACATCTGTGGAAGGCAGGGGAATTCATGGAGGAGAAATCATACGAATGGGGTTTCCCTCAATGAGGACCTGGGTTATTGAGAGCAGAGAAGGAGCAGGAAAATTTTCCTTTCTGTGCAGTCCAGTGTCACACAGGGAAATGATGGCAAATGGGTAGAAGTAACAAAGAAATGTGCTAATGAATGGCTATAGGGAAGCTGTAAATATCTCCTCTGTCACTGCCTTTCATTTTGTGTGCAGCAGTTTGGCAGTTTGATATAATTATGATTTCCAAAAATAGATATTTTATTATGCTTGTAAACTAGTTTGTTAATATGGGCATGATTAAGTTATGATTAGGCCATTGACTGGGCCACATCAGTAGGGCACTGAACCCACCCTTTGGTCAATGGGGGATTCAAATATGAAAGGCATGGCAAAGGACAGAGGGAGCAGTTTTGAGTTAGAGTTGTGATGAGGAGTCTTGAGCTGGAGCCCTGGGAAGTAGCGTACAGAGGAGCTTGGTTGTGAGGAAAGAGAGAAGGCCCTGGGAAGAGAAGAAAGTCATTTGCCTGATAGTCTAGAGGTGGCATTGTGGCACAAAGCAAGCCTGAGCCCAGAGAGAGGCAAGCCCTGGGAAGAGAGGAACCTAAGAAGGCTGAACCCTGGCAAATGTCAGCAGCTGTCATGTTCCAATACGTGGCAACAGACTTTGATGAAGGAAGAAACTTATGATTTATGGCCTGGTAACTTTAAGCTTCTACCCCAAATAAACACCCTTTATAAAGATCAACAGACTTCTGGTAGTTTTCATCAGCATCCTTTTGGCTGACTAATATAATGTGCAAACTTGTGTTTGATGGGACATGCTTGTTTCCTTAGGAGACCCAACTCTGGCTGGTGTCTGATGCTGACTCCTTCCTCCTGTCTTGATAGTGAAAGAGCTTCAATCCCTTCAGAAACCACCCAGGGAGGAATTTGCATGTCCGCATAGAGACCTTCTTTCTGACACCATACTGGTGAGTCTGAATGTTCAGCAGAATCATAGGAAAAGCATCACTTTCCAGATCATAATGGGATAGAGTTGGAAATCAAGATGCAGAGAAAGGGAAAATTCACAAATATATGGAGATTAAGCAACAGCTCTTAAATAATCAGTGAATTGAAAAAAGAAATTTTGAGAGAAATGAATTGTATTAGTCATCCAAAAGGGATGCTGATGCAAAGTACCACAAATCTGTTGGCTTTTATAAAATGTATTTCTTTGGGATAGACACTTACAATCACAAGGCCCTAAAAAGTCTAACCTGAGGCACCGTAAGAGGTACTTTCATACCCAAATTCATTTGCCAAATGTTGAAGCAAAATGGTGGATGATGTCTATGAGGGTTCAGCCTTTCTTCTTCCTCTTATGGCTCCATGATCTCAGTTTCTTCCAATCTCAGAAATAGGCTGGCATAAGGCTTATCTCTCAGGGCTTCTCAGATGCTCTGTTCTCTTCAGCTGCAAACTATCAGGTTCATCCCTCTTCCCTGGGCTTATGCCATGTCTGTGGAGCTGTCTCTCTGCCTCTATATTCTTCTCTGTGTATCTACTTCAATGTTCTTGACTGAGTGTCCATTTATATAGGTCACCAAGGGTGCAGGGATTCAATACTGCACACCCTAATGAGGTGTTTGAATTAAAGCCCCAATCTTTCTTTAATAAAATAAAAATAAAATTTTTGAATTTAATACAATCTAGGAGG
>JAQZBX010017702.1:0-35319 GCA_029593785.1 Cabassous unicinctus | reverse complement strand
AAAAAAAAAAGGAAGAATCCCTAGAATGTGTTTGTGTTTGGTGAGAAATTTAAGAATAGAGTAGTATTTTATCTCGGTAGCTAGTATTTTTGAGATTCACAGAGCTAAGAGAAGTTAAAAAGTATTTGCTACTTGGGGTCAGTGCAGAAGAACTAAAAAGCAGTATTCTCAAGTTTCAATACGCATGCAAGTTACCTAGGGGATCTTAGTAAAATCAGATCCCAACACAGTGAGTTTCGGGTGCAGCCTGATATTATGCATTCTAACAAGTTCCTATGATGCTGACAGTCCAAGGACCCCTCTTTGAAGAACAAGGTTGCAAAGAGAATACCTATAGTTCAGTTCAGACTTTCTCCTCTTAATCTAGAAAAACAAACAGCACCCAACGAGATCACCTCACTATAGAGAGAGGTGAGTCGGGGGGAATGGATGAGAAGACTACCAGTAAGGTATTATTTGGTCTGGAGAAGTATTTATAAGACTAAGAAAGCTCTTTCTGTAGTCCATTGACAGGAATATGGCTATAAACCCTAGTACTCCATACGATGGCAGTTTAGCCTGAAACTGCTCAGTATTTTAATTATGAATTTAAATTTACATTGTATAACTAGATTTAGATTATTTTACTCCCTTCTAATAAGCTTAATTTTTCTCTCTTCCACATCATGATACCAAATAACTTTCAACAAAGAAGCTTCGTATCTAGAAATTTGGTATTGCAAATACCATAAACCAAGTAAATTTTTGTATTTTGTACTGAAAGCTGACATTTAGGTCTTCTGGGCCAAGTCCCAATAGCCTTACTTCATGTAGTACATAACTCAAGTCATGATCATTTATTAATTCAGCAAAACTTACTTATTGGCAGTGCCTCATTCATTTACTATGCTTTTGAATTTTTTCCTGATCTGTTCAGATTGTGTGAAATCAAAATTGTTTAAATGAGATAGTAGTTTATTTCTTTCTAATATTCAATAAGTCCACCTGACATTCCAAGATGTCAAGAATTTGATCATCTTCTGCCTTGTTGCTTCCCCAATGCATGGCTTTCTGTCTTAAGCTCATTTTTTATTTTATCCACAATGTCTGCTGGAGTTCCAGCCTTTCTAACTACATTCCAGTCAACAGAAAAGAGAACAGGAGATAGAAATGCAAGCTTCTCTCACTCCCACAATTCCTTTAATGACCCTTTCTGGAAGCTGTACACACCATGTTTGCATCCCATTGGTCAAGTTTAATCACATGGCCATGCCTAGCTGCAAAGAAATCTGGGAAATGTAGTCTTTATTTCAAGCGGACATGTCCCTATCTGCAAAATTAAGGATACCTTTACCATGGAAGAGGGATCAAGAAACTATGATCTGTAGGCCAACTCTGGCCCACTGCCTGTTTTTGTAAATAAAGTTTTATTGGAAGATAGCTACTCTCATTCATTTACAGATTACCTATGACTGCTTTTATGCTACAATGACAGAGGTGAATAGTTGCAAAAGAAATTATAGGACCCACAAAGTCTAAAATATTTTCTGTCTGGCCATTTACAGAAAAATGTTTGCTAATCCCTGCTACGGAAGAAAGGGAAGGACAGCCTATGTTCTCTGTCACATTTCTTCAGCTATTTCTTCCTCTTCTCTCATCTTTAGCCAAGTTCAGCTCATATATAAAACCCAACAGCATCAAGAAAATGCTAAATAATAGGATCTGAGCAAGAGCTGCACTTACCCTCGTACAAGATGTTAAGGAGATTATTTGATTAACTTATCAAGATGTGCCCACATATTACTCTTTTCTTTGTTATCATAAGATTTATCATTTTTCCACCTGTGGGTTTTATATCAATTAGGGCTTAATTGAGGAGAACAGAATCTACATCAGCTACCTTAAGCAGGAAGGGATTTGTTACATTAAATGCCATACAAAATCATTAAGAGCTTAGGAGCGGTGAGTAGTGGGCAGGTGGGAGGGACCAAATGAGAGAATTCTAGGGATTTTTCAGAAATGACTCTCTAAGTATGCGCTGAGCAGGACCCCGTAGGAGCTCCTATCTCTTCCCTGGTCAGGGAGCCACAGGAGGGTGGAGCTCCAAATCATAACAAGTGGCTGGGATAAAGCACATGTCACACCTGCAGCCTCGATGGCCTTCCCACCCCTGACACCCTTGGTACATGTGCACGGATGCTGGGGCATCTGCTACTGCTGTTAGAAAACACTCCAACGTCTCCATGATGAAGCTGCTGGAAGGAACAGCAAAAAGCTGAGCCAGGCGTCCACCCAACCACCAAATCTAACTCGGAATTCATCTGCTATGTCAAATCCAAATCACATTCAGAATCCAAGCTGCAAGAGATTCAGGGCAATGCCCGTCTGGGTGTGCCAGCCCCTGGGGTCCAGGAAGGCATGCCAGAAAGAGGGTGGAATGGATGTTGGACACCCGACTTCATGTCCGTCACTACTGTAGAACAGAAAATCAACATCTCTGTGTGCGACGATGTCCTCTCTTCAGTTGGTAAGCCCATCTGTTATCAACACTCTCCTTCAACTGAGTCAGACCCTGAAAGTTTTATGTTCTCAGAAATACACCAAATCTGGCAATGCTAGATTTGAAATAGTAATTTTTATTGTTGAGTCAGTGCCTTCGATTTTTTTTTTTTAGCCAGAAAACTCTTTGTTCAGATGTAATACCCTTTGGCAACATTATACACAGGTAAGTCAGTAGCTGCTCTCGTCAAAGCAGGGGTAGGGCCCTGTGCTCCCTGCATATTTCCAGTGCCTCTCTGCCTTCCAGTCAAATGCCCAACTTCTGAAATTAAAATGAACACAGATGCTAATTCAATGACCTAGAAAATGGAGTATCCGATTGGCATACAGAAATAATATTGTCATTCAAATAAATAAGAACATGTGCTAACCAACCAGAAACCATATCCTAGTACACTAACTAACCAGTCAGCCCACAGGAGAGCAACCTCACCATGAGGTCATGAGATTCCGAAGGACTTCTCTGAGAAGAGATCGACAGGATTTGGGGGAGAAACTTTGGCCACAGCCCTTTGGCACATCTGACCCAGGCATTTGCTTCCTTCCTTTGCCTCCTCTGATGTTCCCCTGCAATTACATTAGGATTCAGAGATGGAGCAGTGGCTCTCCCTGAGACGCTGGAGGTGGGACTCAGCTTCTGTGCCCTGCTCTGGGGTCCATGCTTGTCCATGCACAGCTAGGAGGAAGGTCAGGAGCTGAAGTGTGAAAGGCCTGAAGGCGGAAGACTCTGCCTTTGCAAGGTGGGCTTCTCTCCGTGCAGTCCTCACACTCCCCTCCCAGGGAGGCCTCCCCTGAGCATGTTGTTGAAAAAAACCTGTGCCCCAGCCCATCACTTTCCAGCCCGTGCTTTACTTTATTGCTTCAAATCACTTATCGCTAATTGCAACTACGTCATCTAGTGTCCTGTTTCCCCACCAGCACGTAGGCCCAGGAGGGGAGAGATTTAGTTGACCACCACCGTACACAGGAGGCGCTCAATATTTTAAATAGATAAGTGAAGAAATGCTGTAAGAATGTGCCCGTTATCAGCGGGTTAACTACAATTGTTTGCACCAGCTCCAAAGACCTCAATTTTATTTTAATCAATCACGATATAACTGTATAGGAAGAGATGAATTTTCATACCAATGAGTGATACTTGCCAACATGATGATGATTCCCCTGATTGAATTTTTTATTTGAACAGATTGTTTGTATAATGCAGAGAATAGAATGTATGTTATATTACTCGTAAGTCAAAAAGTGCCTCAACTGGAAGCCACATTTTCTAAGTGCAGGCTAAAGTGCTGTAAATTGTTCAAACAGAATAGAAGCGGCCTTCTCTCTTATGCATGCAGCCTGGAGAGAGGTGGGTGTGCAGGTCGAATGAAGAAAAGGTCGTGCAGGGCCCTGGATTCCTTCTGTTTCCTTCCTCCGATGGAGTTCTTATCTGAGTGGTTGAAACTGGCGTGGCTCCCTGTCCATAACTCAGGCCGACTGGATGGGATAACACAAGCCCTAGAGAGCAAGCATGTGATGTGTCAATCGCACAGGCACCCCTGCTCAGGGAGTGAGCACCAGCTTGGTTCTGGCACGGAGCGCGGCCAGCTGGCTCCAGGAAGCCGTGTGGCTAGACAAGGCAAGGCTGGACAGGGGAGCCCTTAGCCGTCCTCAACACCATGCGACTCCATGGCTGGATATGAAGTAACCCTGACGAAACTTGTAAAATGCATTTTTAAGTCTGCCAAAAAGCAAAACACAGGAGATAGCAATATGAGTAATTTTTTTATTCTTGAAAAGTATGTTCAAGTGAAAAATCTCACACTAAATACGTGGAAGAGACTCCAGAAAATCAACCTTGGTGATTTTGCTGAGCATTGAAGAGTAATCAATAATAGATTCCTGTTGTTGGCAGTTTAGGTAAGAAAGACTATATATTATCCAAATATAAACTGAGTGTGTGTGTGTGTGTGTGTGTGTGTGTGTGTGTCGGGGCTCTTATGAAACAGTTTCAGCATAATGTTTCATTTGTTGCATTTGAAGAAACATACTCAGGCAGCCAAAAGTAACTTAAAAGGAATTTTAATATATGATCTTAATTTCTCAAGAAACGTTAAAGTGGATCTGTGTTATAACCACACAATACTTTTCAAAATATCATCTCTCCTTCCCACTTCTTTCATATTCCATTTTTGTTCCAGGGTCTCCCCAAACTCCCCCAATTCTCCCAACATCCACCTTATGTATGGTTTTCTGTCTCCTTCCTCCTGCCTCCACTTTAAGTTCTTTCTTACTTAGATCAATTTAGAATTGGGCTTATTTTTATAGTTTCACTTCTGCTTTGCTCATTGCCTGGATTCTCCAAAACAGAAACCCAGGGCTGACCCAGGAAGCAAAAAGCCTTCCCCTTTGCTTCATCCATCCCTGGCTCGCTGCTCTACTTGTCTCCTAATTTTGCAATATAAAAATGCCAAGAGCTAGAGTGGCAGAGGGAAAACTCCGAAGATGGTGGAGGAGGCGTAGAATCTGCACAGACTGGGATGGGGAAGGCTGTGAATACTTACACGTTAAAACGTCTTGTTTCCATCACACATATATCATTAAGAGCTCAAGTGAGGATAATGTGGGCTGCTATAACTCCAAAACAGATGGAAAAACCTCTCAGCTGAAAAATACTCGCAGAGCTGGATTTATACAGATGTTCCACCTGGAGGCAGAGCTGAACAAATTAATGCTCACAGTGGGCCACGAAACTCTAATCTGTAAAGTGAACCAAGAGGGGAAGGAAACAGAAATTTATTGAGCACTTACTAAAGTATTGTGTTAAGCTCTTTAAACAATGTCGCGTCATTTAAAACCCCCAACGAGCCTTTCCCAGCTTGGAGATCTACAGACCGTTTTCTCAGTAGGACCTGGTGATAAGATTTAAAAATGCTTGCGTTTTCCTGTCGAAGATAATATGAAAGTAGTTCACATGAGCATATTCTGGATCTTCAGGATTGTAATCAAATTACATCTAACCAACCAGCCCCCCAGTAGCCCCCGGTGTGCCAGTGGAGGTAGGCTAGCGAGAAAGGAACAAAGGTGGACTGAAAGAAAATGGCACATGCGCGTCCCTTGAGGCCAGGTGAACGGACTCCTGGTACCTGAGATGAAGGATGGCCTGGCCGGAGTTCAAATTCAGGATAGGGCCAAGAGGCCTGAGTCAGCACCTGGCACGTGGCATAAAGCCACACCCTAAAGAACATGCTTCTTAGCTGTAGAAGGTAACATTGGAAGTACCTTGCATTTGAAAGTCCTACTACAATCGCCTCAGAAAAATGTCAAAGTCCAGGGCACTCCCTCTTTAAGACAAAGCCTCAGGGTAAGGTCCAACTTAATGATGGAACTTTCACACCTTTTATTAAGATCTCTGAAAGCTATAAAGTGGTACAAGGTAGATACTGGGCAAAATGACTTGTAGAAAAGCGACTGAGTCACCAGAGACACCCAAAGTACCTGGAAAGAAGTCTAGAGAGAGAGGCATGCCTCGCAAAGAATTGCCGGTGTGGCTCTTGGCACATGGAACCGCCTGTCTTTGCAAAAGTGCCACCATGCTAGATTAAAAGAGACTGCCTTTCAGGTGGAAAAAAGACTGCTGGGCTCCCAACTTTCTACAGGTAGGAGGTAGGAGGAAGAGCCGCTCGGCCACCAAGCAGGACATGTTCTACAATATTCTTTTTCAGATGTGGCCAGAAAGGATGATGGAAAAGAAAGATCAAGCCAGAGGGCCGAGCTGGGGCCATGGAGAACAGTGGGCTACGGGTTAGTCTCGGGAATGTTCCAGGGCCTAGCCAAGGAACACTCCCACCCCGGGGGGAGGGGTCTCGACAATACTCGCAGTGCATTTTTTCCTAACTCCTGGGGACCAATAAGCCCTGCACGTCTCCCAGTCCTTGTGCCTTTGAATGAGGAGTGCTTACTGTGATTCTCTGACCCTGTTTCATCATGACAAGTTCGGCCCATAGGGTGACCTTGTCATTTTAGAGGATAAGTTTCCAGATCAAGAAGAGCTGCGTCTTGTCCCAGTGGAGAGAACAAGATCCTGAACTTTGGGCATGATGCCTTGATGGGTGCGGCGTTTGACGTGCTTGGTGGGTAGGAGGGAGCCCACCGCATGTAGGATGTGAGGAAGACTGAGGTAGAGCGCACTGTGTTGTCCGTTCTTCGCTTCCTCCTGTTCCAGATCCATTCCTCCGTGCCCTTGGCCATGGGACTTGGTGGTACCTCCCAGCAGAAGGTGCCATCACCCTGCCCCATTGATTTGGCTGGAGTGTCAGGAAACAGGCTGCAAGAGGACATGGTACATGGGTAAGTGTGATTTGGCCTGACCTCTGCAGTCCTGAGATGCAGCATGGAAAACTCTGCCCCACGCAGCCTCTCATGGCAGAGTGAAGACCTGGGCAGCAGAAGCAGCTGACCACCTGGCACCACACCCAACCCAGCCCAGGTGAGACTGGCCGAACCCCTCTGGACTAAGAAAAAGAAGCATGTGCTGTGCCCCACTGAGCTTTTGGGGTTCTCAGCTACGCAGCACTGTTTTGGTAGCAGTTGACTAATACAACTGGTATAAGATGTATAAGCCTACGAATTCATATCTAGTTTTATGTTTATATGTACTTCAGTAACGTTAAATTAAAAAACACTTTGAGTTAACACCAGCGTTCTACTTTTTTTTTTTTTTTAAGGTTTCCATACATTAATCAAGTTTTAGAACTCCTGTCTAAGATAGGATTTACCCTATTTTATGGATGAGGAAACTGAGGCTCAGTGGGGTTGGTGACTCCTTTCATGCCACAGAGTCTGACCAGGCCTGTCCGACTTCAGCCCAAAGGTACTTCTACTATATGTCTTGCTACCTCTTTGTATTAATTTTAACTAGCTGCTCTTTAGGTGACTATTAAATTAAAATTCAGTATGAGAGCATACTGAGATCAAAGGAAAGAGGGGAAAAAAAACTTTTAAGGAAAGAAAGGAAGGAAAAAAGACCTGCCAATTTTAGATGATGACACCTGGCAGAATAATTGTAAGCAAAACTGTGAGTGTCCAACTCTTGTCAGATCTTCTCACCATCAAAGGACTGACACCCCGAGCTCACGTGTCTCTACTCTTCGCAGGCAAGAGCTGCTTTCAGAATACCTCCAGACCCTGTGACCATCCACCAGTTAGCCTGACACTAACATCAAAGCCTGCAGCCTGGAAAAAAGCAGCGCTGGAGGCTCCCGCAGAATTGGACCTGGAATGAAAGGGCTTTGGAAATGAAAGTGCAGATTACAAAACAAGGAGATTGTTTTAATGTTCAGGGGTGCTGTTTTGTTTAAGTTTTCCTCATTGGAGCATAATTTGAGTAGTTTCAGATGTTACTCTCATCACGGAGGGGGAAAAAACCCTCCAGAGTGTTACTTTTTTTCATGTGGCTCAGTGTTAACAGGCCCTTTAAAACCTGGAGGAAACGCATGCGCTCACACCCCGTCCAGGGGACGTGCCCTTCGGGCCCCGCCGTCCCCCAGGGCACAGAGTGGTGCGTTGCTCCCTAACCCGCTTTCTCTTTTTGTCTGGGACCCCACGAGCCCCGGCTCCGCCTTCCTGCCCAGCTGGAGCTGCGAGGGCTACACTGGCCGCCTTCGGAGAGGCATTTTTCGTGAGCATCACCTCCTTGAGGAATGTTCTGGGAGAGCTAAAGCAGTGAAAGGAAAATTTGTAAAGAAGAGAAAACTAAGTAAAGCGGGAGGTTAAGTCCCTCCTTTCAATCTTCTGTAGCCGCTTGTCTTGTTTTAGAAACCAGCCCCCATTCGTTCTGGAGGATCTCACAAGGTGCCCCCTTCTCAACGTATGCATTGGCTCCCTGGCGGAAGGCTGTGCCACACCACCGGGGCACGAGGAGCCTGAAGGACAGGGACCCCTCGGGAAAGCAAAACGACTGCAAAAAGGCAAGGGGCTTCAGGCTTGTCGGGGGTTTGGGTGTGTGTGAGAAACTCCCGATAAAGGCAGCTGTGCCAGGACACAGTTCTTTTTAACAAATCAATTGTATTGATACATATTAATAAAGCATAAATCCACCCAGAGTGTACAATCAATGGTATTCAGTGTAGTCATGTATTTGTGCATTCATTACTTCAGTCATTCTTACAGCACTTTTGTTATTCCAATAATAATAATAACAAAAAACAAACAAAACTCATCACCTCTCAATCTCTCTATGCTTCCCCTGCCATACATAGCTGCTATTCTGTTTCCTTCTCTCTAGAATATTGGTATTTATATTTTGTAAAAACTGTCTTATATATGCAATATCGCTCATATTTGTGTTTTACATGAGGTTTTACTACCTTATACAGCCCCATGTTACAGTTCTTAGCTTTCCATCTAGTAAAATACATGACCTTAGACTTTTGTTTTCAACCACTGTCATACCCGTATAATAGCTCTGCTAGTTACAAACACCATGGTGTGCTCTGATCATTTCTTTTCATTTCCAGAGGTTTACCAACAACGTTTTTACCAATTCAGCACAGATTAACCCTCAGCTTTCCATTCTCTACCCTCCTTCTATTTTCTGGTGACCTATATTCTAATTATTAATTCCATGAGTTTACACAATATATTTAGTTCATAATAGCACAATAATACTGTATTTGTCCTTTCGTGGCTGGCTTGCTTCACTCAACATAACGCCTCTGGTTTCATGCATGCTGTCATATGCTTCATGACTTCATTTCTTTTTATAGCTGCATAATATTCCATTGTGTGTATGCACCACAATTTGTTTATCCATTCACCAGTTGATGGACACCTGGATTGTTTCCAGCTTTTGGCAATCGTGAATAATGCAACTATGAACATGGGTGTGTAGCTGTCTCTTCGGGTCACTGCTCTCAGTTCTCCGGGTATATACCCAGTGGTGGTATTGCCGGGTCACGTGGCAAGTCTATATTCAACTTCCTTAGGAACTGCCAAACAGTCCTCCACAGTGGCTGTACCATTCTGCATTCCCACCAACAGTGAAGAAGTGTTCCTATCTCTCCACATCCTCTCCAATGCTTACAGTTTTCCGACTTTTTAATAGCATCCAGGCCTCAATTTTGAGACTCTCACACAAGTTCCTCTTTGGAGATTTGCCAGAAGAAAGCAGCTGCTTAGCAAGGGCAAGCCTTATTGAGGAATATCATGAGGAAAACAATATTTCAGACCAACCAAGTTAGCAATGAAAAAAATCTGATTTTTCATCAGCGTTGTACCACACACGGATACTTTTATGACTGATTGACAAACAGATCGATGGCTATTTGCAGGATGATAGGTGGGTCCACTTCACTTTCACATTTCCCTTTTCCGCATCCCCCTATTTTCCTGGACGGCTGATCTGATGCTCTATGCATTGCAGAAGGAGACAGAGAAAGGAAAGAGCTGCCGTTTTTATTAGAAGGGGTGGAGAGATGTATCTTCTCATTCTAAGTGTAGTTTCGTAGTAGACTTTCTTTAAAAACATTTCAATCTTCTATGATGTTTGAAACATAATTATATGAGTAAATTGAGATAGAAACACTGATTTTGTTACTTTCATGAAATACTTGAATTTATTAATTAAATGAAACTTCCAAATAACCTCAAAAGCTTCAAAAGACATGGTTAATATTTTTATTGAATTAGAGTTTTCATTTTCTTTAATCTAAAATTAGATGTGAAGTGATTTAATAATTCATATATACCTGAAAAATGTGACATAAATCTGAAATTAACACTAAAATTAAGTATAGTTATGGCTGAGGTAGACCACTGTACATATCCTTATCATTAGTAATTCATTTTGGGTAGATATTTTAGGTTTTTATTTAAAAAATATCTTTGTCTGTTTTTTTTGGTACCGGGGCTGGGGAATGAACCCGGGAACTTGTATGTGGGAAGTCGGCGCTCATCCACTGAGCCACATCGGCTGCCCTACAATATATTTTAAAAGCAGGAAAATTATTCTTGACCAGGTATTTTAACAAACTCATTAAAAAGTAAAGCTCTCTCATTGGAAATCTTCAAAATACTGGAAAGTATATACAAAGTAAATTGTGGCAGTTTCTCCTTGTTTGCACCCAGATCATAACAGTTTAGCATTTTAGTGTATGTTCTTCCAGACATTACATACTCACATACAAACATAGATTTAAAAAAATTTTTTTTTTTCAAAATAAACTCAAACTCACAGGTAAGTTGCAAAAGCAATACATGGGGCTGGGGAATCTGCTTCTAAAAAGGCTCGCCCACATGGCTGTTGACTGGGGGCCTCAGTTCCTTGCCAGGTGAGCTCCCCATAGCGTTGCTGTTGACATGGCAGCTAACTTCCCAGGGACAAGCACGCAGGGAGCAAGGCGGAAGCTGCACCGCCTTTCCTGATCTCGTCTCCGCAGCCCCACGGTGTCACCTCCACTTTATTCTATTTGTCAGAAGTAAGTCATTTGTTAGGCTCCACCCCTTGAGGGCAGGACTATCAGAGAATTTGTGGACATAGTTTAAAACCACCACATTCGCCACCAGAACAGAGTAAGTCAAGTTGGGGTTATTTTAGGAAGGGAGAAGTGGGGGTGGCTGATGCGGAGACAACTAATTGTTTCTTCTACCTTCCAGTCCCGGACTGCTAGTTGCTTTTTTAAAATTAGGCACACTTGAATTTTATTAAAATTTTCTTCAACTATAGAAATAAGTATAAGTTTTTCCTGCTTTAATAGTCTAATGTGTAGGATTAAAATATTAGATTTCTTTCATTTTGAAATACCTTGTTATTAATGGGGTGTATTAGTCAGCCAAAGGGGTGCTGATGCAAAGTATCAGAAATCTGTTGGCTTTTAAAAAGGGTATTTATTTGGGGTAAAAGCTTACAGTTAAGAGGTCCCAAAGAATCCAACTCAAGGTTACTTCCTTACCAAACTCTGTTGCCACGTGTTGAAGCAAGATGGCAGGCAATGTCTGTGAAGGTTCAGCCTTCCTTCTTCCTGGTAAGGTTCTGTGGGTCCAGCTTCCTCCCATCTCAGCTGTAGGCTGTCATAGGGTTCATCTCTCTTCCTGGGGCTCATTTCTTTCTGGCTCAGCTGCTCTGTTCTCTTAACAAGGCCAGCTGTAAACTATTAGATGAGTGGCTCATTCTTTTCCCGGGGTCTCTGCCACATCTGTGGAGCTGTCTCTCTTCCTCTGTGTATCTTCTCTGTGTATCTACTTCTGTGTCTCCTTGATTGAGCGTCCATTTATACAGCCCATCAAGGGGGCGGGGACTCAAACTGAGTCACACTAATGACATGGTGGAATCAAAGCCCTAATCTTGACAGAATTTAATCAAAGACATCTCAGCTGAATCTAATACAACCAAAGGGTATCACGCCCAGAGGAACAGACCAGTTTTTCAAAATAATCAAATATCTTTTTTGGAATTCATAAATAATATCAAACTGCTACATGGGGATAAATTCTTTCTAAAAAAATATCAATAGACTATCTTATCAAATGGCCATACCTATTGAATTGGTTGCTTCTAATTTTCCATCATTGACAACAATGCTAGAGGAATGAGTGTTCATTCAAAGATGAATTCCTAGAGGTGGACTCACTGGGTTAAAGGATATACATTTTAAAGTTTTTGATGTGTAGTGTTACATTGCTTGTACAAGCTTGGGGATAAACTCTAAATGTCATTCTGTATTATTAATTTTCTGTACATTGCTGATTTGATTTTGCATCTATGTTCAAAGATTAGATAGGTCTCGTCTTTATTCTTCTGTTGTCCATGTCCAGTTTTGGTATCAACCTCATAAAATGATTTGGGTAGGTAGCTTTTCCTCTTTTCCTATTCTCTGAAAAACAGCCTGTATTAGTCAGCCATGGGGGTGCTGATGCAAAGTACCAGAAACCTGTTGGCTTTTATAAAGGGATTTATTTGTGATAGAATCTTACAGTTACCGGGCCATAAAAAGTAAGTTCCTTCCTTCACCAAAGTCTGTTGCCACATGTTGGACCAAGATGGCTGCCAATGTCTGCAAGGGTTCAGGCTTCCTCTTCCTCTTTAGGCTCCATGGTCCCAGCTTCTTCCAATCTCAGCCACAGGCTGGGACAAGTCTTGTCTCTCTCATGGGGCTTGTTTCTCACTGGGATCAGCTGCCCTGCTCAGTCCACAAGGCCAGCTGTAAACTGTCAGGTGAACAGCTTGTCTCTCTTCCTGAGGTCTCTGCCATGTCTAATGGAGCCTTCTCTCTTTCTTCACGTATCTGCTTCTCTGTGTATTTACTTCCCAGGACTCCAGCATTAAAATTCCAACTATCTCCTCTGCCTTGTCATTTTCTTTGTGAGTTCCCACCCACCAAGGGGGTGGGGACTTGACATCCCACTGACATGGCCCAATCAAAGCCCTAGTCATAATTTAATCAAGTAAAAGTGAGCCTCTGAATTCAATACAATCTAAGGATATCACTTGCCCAGAGGAACAGACTAGTTTACAAACATAATCAGTATTTCTTTTTGGAATTCATCAATAATATCAAACTTCCACTCTCTACCCTCTGAATTCCAAAAAGACATTACAATATTAAAAAAAACCCTAAATCAGTAACAATGCTAAGTCCAAAATCATATTACAATCAGTTTAAGAAATACAGTTTGTCTTGGGGCAAAGTCCCATCTGGCTGTAGACCTCTGAAACTTACAACCCCCTTTATCTGATTCCAATACACGAATGGACAAAGGATAAGCATTTGCATTACCATAAGGAGAAATTGGGAGGGAAACTTGAATCGCAGGGTCTAGAACAGTTCTGAAAATCTGCAGGGTATACTTCATTAGATGTCAAAGTCTGAGAGTCATTCTTAAGATGATGTTTTTTTCTCCCTGGTGCTTCATGAGGACCCACCCTTTCCACAGGCTTGCCCAACAGCCATTTTCTTGGTTCCACCTTCATCAAGCATCTGGGTGGTGAGCAAGCTTCGGACCTCACCCTCCAAGTAACTTGGGGTGATGGCTATACCTTCCCTGACCTCTGGGGTAAAGTCTTAGCCTCCCTAGTACAGTGAAGTGAAGACAACACCCTTCCTAACCTTTGGCATACAGGCTCAACCCTCTCAGAGCAATGAGTTGGTGACCTGGCCTTCCTTAATCCAAGGGGGACAGGCCCACCCCTCTCAGACATATGGGATGATGACTTTAACCTCCTTAATCCTTGGGGAATGTGCCCCACTCTTCGCACCTTGGGGCAGCAAAACTTTCCTTGAACATCAAGTGGGAACATCCACCTTCTTCAACTGCCGGGGCAAACTCACCTTCTCTGTACACGTGGGTGGGGTTCCTCTCTTGGCCCAAGGTGATGTCCTAATTCCAGATCTCAGCATCCATGATTTTCTTCTTAAAGCTGTTTTCCCTTCCATATCTCCCTTACATGTTCCTTTCAGGCCAAACTGACAGTGGTTTTGTTCATACAGCTTTCTCAAAAAGCTTGTTGGTTTACCATGCAGGAAGCAGGGATCCAAGCCATCAGACAGTAAGACTTTCCACAAGTCTTTCCGAGATAACTGCATTTTCAATCCTGATTTACAAGTTCCAAGTTTAGTTAAGTCCTCAAATGGGGCACTATCATCTAGGGGCTTGATTTCCAGAGGCTTAGAATTTCCAGAATCAGTTTCTGTTTTCTTTGTGCCCAACAGTTCAGTTCTCAGCTTATCTCTCTCATCTAGCATTTTACTATAAGCTGCAAGGAGAAGCGAAGCCACGTTCTCCGAGTTTACTGTGGAAAGTTCTTCAGCTAAACACCTGGGCTCTCCATTTTCAAATTCTGCCCTTCATAAAACATCAGGAGTTAATCTTGCTAAGTTCTCTGTGATTTTAAAACATGGATCGCCTTTCCTCCAGTTTCCAATAATAGTTTCATCATTTACTTCTAAGGCATCATAAAAAGTCTTTTTGGCATCCATATTCCTATCAACAGTCTCTTCAATTTAGGCTTTTTCCATGAAGCATCTCACAATTCCTCCAAAAAATACCCCTTATCCATTTATAAAACTGTTCCAGCATTTTGGTAATTGCAAAAGCACGACCCCACTCTCTGGTACCAAATTCTGTATTAGTCAGCCAAAGGGTGTTTCTTTTTGGAATTCATCAATAATATCAAACTGCTACACAGCCTATGTCTAATTATCACTCTTGTTGTCTCTTTATACTCAGCCTTTTTTAGCTAGGAGCTCATCTTTTAACCTGAAAATTTATCTTTTTTAAGTGTGTGGAATTTTCTTGTACTACTTAAAACAAAAATAACCCTATTTGGTCTCTGGCTCCACAAAGATCTCAGTTAAAGTCCCTTTGCTTTATTTAGGAACTGCTTTTTCAGGCTTCTTTCTGTGGGGTACTAGCCTGGTACTTTCACAGAATTTGAGTTGGCCTGATCCCCAGCCCTTCTGACTCACCCAAAGTTGCTGAGTGGGTTCTCGAGTGGGGTTTTGATCAAGGCACCCCAAGATGGCGGACAGGAGGTGGTGGCGACTCCCCCTGGCCTTTGCGCCCCACTGACTCCCTCCCTCACAGGGGCCGGCCCCATTCCTTTGCTGTCTGATCTGCGCAGGCCCCCATATTGCTGAGCTAGTTGTCTCTGCCTCATTGGTGACTGCTCCACCATCCCCTCCATGCTTTCTCCTCATCAAGAAAAACAAGCAAGTGAGCCATGGATGGTTTCCCTGGCCCTGGTGGGACACTGACGTGTATGGAAGGAACTTCTTTTCTACAGGAGTTTGATGCTTTTCTTTCTCCATCCTGCTTCCCCAACCTCCAACTGGCCTCTCCTCCAACTGAGTAGGATTAACAAAAATGCTTAGGATTTCATCTGCTCACCTTTCTCGCTCCTCATTTCCCCACCGCTTGGGGTTGGAGTTAGGGGCTGATCCAAGTGACATGATTTATTGGTCTTTCTGGTGCCCTGATGACCACTTGTCATGTATTTTTATAAGAAGTTGGCCTTTCTCTCTGAGCACTGTTTTTCTTTTCTTCTGTGTTTACCTATTTTTGCTCATTTCATTAGTTTTGAGACAAGAGATATTTTGTGATTTGATTTCACTCTTTCTGGGAAAGTCTTCAGGGGATTCTCCAAATACTATTATAAATTATTTATTTAATGCTATATAGTTGGTCCATTGAGTGGCTCTAACATGATTGATTTAAGAACTTTCATATTTGGGGGCATTGTTTGTTTCTGTTTTTTATTATTATTAATAATGCTGGGAGGAGCAATTTTTGCAAACATTTTTGAGATTATTTTCTTGGGTTAAACTGCCAGATGTGTAGTTACCTGACCAAAGTATATGATGATTTTTAAGAGCCTTAACCTATTATGTCCCCAAAGAATTGTTCTTATTTGCATTTCTACCAGCCTGCCTTGCTGATTGAATTATTACTTTTACTAAAACAAAACAAACAAAATACACAAGTAATTTCTTATTGTTAGAATTTATAGCAATATGTATTAGAGCACAGAAATAATTGCAACTGCTTTAAAATGCACAAAAGATTAACATTGTTATTGGTGTTTTGTTGTTTTATCTGTGGATTTTTTGAATCCTAGAGTTTATTTCAATCAAAAAAGTAGAAAGAAATGTACTGGATCAGCGTGATCTAGCAAGTTGGGGTAATTAATTAGATTTTTCAGAACTTGACTTCATCTGGGCCACTTTTTGTTTTTAACAGTTTTATCAAGGTATAATTGGCATACAATATAATGCACAATATACCTCATAGTTTAAACGGTACAATTTGATAATTTTTGACATAAGGATACACTCATGAAATCATCAACACGATCAAGATAACGAACATATCCACCAGAAACGTCCCCATCCCCCTTTGTAGTTCTCCCACTTACTTCTGCTTTTTTACTCCCACTTTTGCCTTTTGTCACATTAGTTTGCAGTTTCTAGCATTTTAAGTAAATGAGATCATATACTATGTACTCTTTTGTGCCTGGCTTCTTTCAATCAGCATAATGACTGAATTTCATCTGTGCTGTTACAGTTCCAGTCTGGGACTATTATATGTAAAGTGCTATGGAACTTTATGTACCAATCTCTGGGGTGAAAGCCTCGGGTGGGATGGCTGGATCACATGGTAGGTGTATGTTTAACTTTTCAAGAAACTGCCCAACTGTTCTACAACGTGGCTGAACCGCATCAAAACCCACCGGCGAGGTGTGAGTGTCCAGTAGCTCCATCTCCTCACCAGCTGGTTGTTTGGATGTTAGGCGTTCTCCTTCTGGTAGGTGGGTAGTGGTATCTCATTGTGGTTTTAACTTGCATTTCCAACTGTGTCTCCTTGAAGCTGTAAGGAAGCAGAATGGCACAGTGGATTTGTTCTGGCTCTCCAGAGAGTTTTGACTTTGGATAAGTTATTTAATCTCTCTCTGCCTCCATTTACTCGTCCAAAAAATGAAGAGGAGGTAAACTGTACTACCTGCTTCAACCAAGTTGTTATTAAAATTAATGGACTTAGTGAATGTAAAATGCCTTGTGAGCTACCTAAGCATTTGATGTTTTCATGACGATGGTTAAATGGCTGCACGATTTTGGGGAAATCACTTCAACTTCTTTGAGGCTTACTTTCTACTTTTATAAATTGAAGGGCTAAATCAGATGACCTCTAAGTTTCCTTCAACTGCAAAAATGTTCTTGTCTAAAAAAGATACTGATGTATAATATATTTATGGAAAATATTCTTCATTGTGGAAAAAACAATTGCTAAACATTTTAAAACCATGCATATTTTAAATTTCTTATTATCTTCGCTATGCCAGATTTAAAAATTCTGCCTCAGTTTTATTTTTCTGTGTCCTCTGTAAAGATGTTTAGTGATAAGGCCTTCCTCTGTTTCTGTAATTAATCTGATCCAAAGAGATAGCAATTTTAGCATGACACAGAAACTCATCTTCAGTATTTCCAAACTTCAGAATAATGTCATAATTTCAGTAAATATCATGTGGTCAATTCAAAGTATTTTTGCAAATGTGAAAAATGATATGGCTTTTATCTTCAGATCAAGAGCCAGGCCAAATCTTGGGATGCTGAAAATCTATATTTGGGTTTCTAGATAAGCAACAAACACATAGCTGAAACAGGGAAAACCAAAAATCCATTTTATTGCCTGAAATCAGGTAAACAGACAATGTGAAATTTGTGACAATAACATGTCAAAGTTAATTTTCAAATCATTAAAAGTTTAAAAAATACAGTTAGTTGTACCTGATTAATGTATTTCTTAGAAGTTGACTCAAACACATATTCCTTGAAATTTTTGGTGACTTCAGGGATTTGGACAATCTATTATGATACAGCTTAGCCAGCTGGTTTGAAATGTCTTCACATTCTTTAAGTTTCCTTGAATGCATTAAAAATCAGCCTTGCTTCACTGGTTCTAACAGTCTTATTTTAGGTAGAATAGGGATATTAGAAAGTAGGAAACAATTCCTTCCTTCATATTCTTCAGCATTTAGCAAATTGAGAGCTGATGATGTTTCAACAACTGGTCTGCCATTTCTGTTGAAGTGTCTGTTTCTCACCATTTTGTTTCACCACCTCGTCATCTTTCTTTTCCTGTGCTCCAGCTCAGGGCTTGCTGTCATTGAAGCTGTTTTCCCAGCATTGTAGAACTGTAACCGTGGCTCTGACTTTCGTCGGTAGTGGATGGAGTGACTGCCCCAGCCATTAACTCTGGGTCCAGCCAATCGGATGTCAGCTGACCAGACACAAGCAAAGGCTTGCAAGGAGCCATTAGACATTTTGTCAAAACCTATAAAATTGTGCAGCACAAAGTGTAAACCATAATGTAAACTATAGACCATGGTTAGTAGCAATGCTTCAATGTAACAAATGTACCACAGTAATGTAAGATGTTATTAATAGGGGAAAATGTGGGAGGGGTAGGGGTAGGGTATATGGGAGTCCCTTATATTTTTTATGTAACTTTTCTTTAGTCTAAAACTTCTTTAAAAATAAAGTTTAAAAAAATCTATCTGCCATTCCCCCCACTCTGGGAAAAAAAAGGGGGGCAGGGGCTTGCACCTGGTGGCTTGCTGTCTGGCATCAATGAGAATATGCTCAGGCTGGCCTGCTGGAGGATGTGAGACACGTAGGGCAGAGCCAAGTCACCTCAGTCCCACCCAGTCACCAGATCAAAAATGGGGAGCTGACCCCACATCATGTGAACTAGTCCAGCCAATGTCAGCAGAGCCGTTAAGCTAACTCTCATTTCACCCCAGATGCATGAGAATTAAACACTTGATATTCTCTGCCAAGGAGGGTTTGGTGCTGTTTGTTACACAGCATTCTTGTAGCAATAGGTGATGATATACCAAGTCCTATTTCTAAGCAATTTCCCTTCATGTACATAAAAAACTTTTTTTAACTAAACAATATGATCGCATATTTAATCCAGATGCAAAAAGCAAAGATATCATATCAGGAAGCTCCCACACTGCTGATAGTGAATGAGAAAACATCTCATTGTTTGAAGAGATGGACTTACTAATACTATCAGACCTGGAAGAATAAAAACCAGAGACAGAATCTGATGCTTTTCTGACTTTAAAAATAATTCAAAAATGTTTCTTATAGAAAAGTAGAGTTTCATTATTAGTTTGAAGTGCAGATTTCCAGTTAGATTGTGTAGTTCTTAGGCAGTGGTTCTCAACCTTGGCTACGTATTAGAAGCGCTTTGGGAGGATTCCAAAAATACCTATGCCCAGACCCTACCCCAAACCAACTGACGTTGCTTCTCTGGGAGTGAGCCCCAAGCTTCCGTGTTGCTAACAGCTTCCCAGGTGTTCTGAGGCATAGCCTGGGCTGACAGATGCTGCTCTAAGAGGAGTGAGCATATTACAGAAGAGAGAAATCTAGAGGATTCTGTCTGACATCTCACAGTGGGCTGCTTACAAAAACTTTAGCACCCAGTCACTTCTGTGGTTACAAGGCGCGGAACGAAACGGTCGTAAGATATGGAACACTGATGCATCTTGACTTGGGGGCCCTTTTCTCTAACATGGGCAGGAATCCATTCAATGTCTTCTGCATGTTCCCAGTATTCACGCTCATCTAGCATTTCCACCTGGTTTCTGCAGTGCAGGGCATGGCTAGACAAGCTCTTAACCACCCAAAGCTCTTTATTAACAGCTGCTCTTTAGGGGTCACCCTCTCTGCTCCCCCAAGAACGTCCTAACCAGGGCTGCAACAGGGAAAAGTATAGTGACTCTAAAGAGCAGGAGCCGAAACAAAGATAACGGGTTTGGAAAATGGCGACTGTAATTGCTGCCTCTCCAACAGCTTGAGCTTCTGTTTGAACATTTTAAATGGTGAAATGCATTCTAGATCCAAATTCAGATTGGCCTGGGTTTGAAATATACTTTGATCAAAATCTGATTTACTAATTTTAGTTGCATTTTTAAATGGGGATAAGAGGGGTCACTTGCTCATGAGGTTGTTGAGTGGATTAGATAACATAATGCAGAAACTTCCCGGCATGGTTCTTGGCTAAAGCACTGCTACAAGTAATGTCAGCTCTAATTATGGTCATTGTTATTTTAATTACTACTATATTACTAGGCAATTAACTCCATTCTAATGGCTGGGCAGCTCTTCATTATATTCAGCCCATTATCTAATTTCTCAGAAATTCCAGTGACACTAATTTTCTTTTATGGAGTATGGCAGAATAAATTAAATCTCTCTTCCAAATGGAAAGCCTTCAGCTATTTGGAGATACACACCATGTTCTCTCTTTTGGACATTCCCTCCCTCCACCATCCAGCATTCTTTCCCTCTTCTTTTGGCAGTCTACCTCTGCTCCCTGGCATGCCGTCTCAAGAAAAGGTAAGCCAAGCTGCAGTGCCTGTCTCCCAGGAATTTGAGTCCTGAGCACAGTGACCAAGGACAGGCGTGGCAAGGAGTGTCCTGAACTGCCCATGAAATCCCCAAGGCTGCCCCTGCCCTGCTTTCTGTCCTTTCTGAGACTTGTCTTTCTGCTTTCTTTTCTTTTCTATGAGCAATCCCTCATCATGGTGATAAATTCCCTTTTCTCCCCTTTAAGTTAGACAGTGTCAGTTTCTGTTGTTTGCAATTAAAAAAGAAAAAGAAAAAAGAACAAAAACACCTCTGATATCTACTCCTAAGTGTATTCCCCAAATGTTCTCTGGACAACTGGTCCCAGAAGCCAGCAGCACCCCTTGGATATCCCTGCTATGAGAACCAGTGAGGTCCCAACTGAGTTGGACCTAAAGATGACTATTTAAGTATACATGCACGGCTAGCAGGTATTTCACTTTACAATTGATTTAAATTAATTTTATGTTTAATATGAATATGTTCGAGGAATATGTGTTATGAAAATATTAGGTAAAGGAACCGATATCTTTGGTTCTACTTATTACTGAAAACCCATGGGCAAATAATTAATTTTGGTAACTATTGTGAATCATGATGAACAGCAGAAAAAAGGGGACTTTGAATTGGTCCTGGAGGAGCACATGTGCTGCATATGACAGGGTGTTGCTGGAGAATAAATGGTTGCTACTGGAAGTTGGATCCATATTGCTTGATTCCCAGGAAATAGTTTAGATTCCAGCAGGAAGAGTCTGCTAATTGTCCTCAATATCCATTCTCCCATTTGTTACAGTATTAGATTATTTAAACTGGGCCATGGCCACTTGGAATAAAGGCAGGGTCTCCCAGCTTCCCTTGCAGCTAGGTGGGGCTGTATGCTGGTGTTCTATTCTATGGGATGCGTGCACGCGTGACATGTGCAACCCCTAAGGCAACTGCTAAGGTTAGCTCCCTCCCCTTCCCTTTTCCACCTTGACCCTGGCTGATCATGGACCTGGTGAGCTGTTTTAAAACATGCAGACAGGGGCAATGCTGTAGAATGGCACTGTGCCAAGAGGGAAGGGGCGTACACATTTGATGATCTTATGGGACAGAGGCCCACTCCTAGCTTGAATGGTTGCATGATGGAGAAACCTGAGTTTCTCTCTTATTTCAGTTGCTATATTTTGGTTTGACCTGCAGCTGTATCTATGTCTTAACTGATACAGTAGTCATTAATATGCTTCATATTCTTGACTGAATGTTGGGTTAGTAGTGAAAATGGGAATGTAATCAAACTATATGTGGTGGTCTTAAGTTCATTCATTGTGTTGGGTGAACAAATGAGCAACATGTATAATATTCAGCTTTTTCACACATTTAAAGTGAGAGGAAACATTTCAATGAGAAATGTTATATATTTTAATTTCACTTAAAAGACAAAGCCAATAAGGAATATTTCCATGATTTCAAGTGGTTTAATAAAGTGGCTATCAGCAGTACATTTGGTTTTGTGACTAGCCTGATTCTTTCACTTTAGAGCCAACGATCAATTACTTTTTAATGTTGAATATATGAGATGAGGATTTCTTTAAAAAGTAAAATTGTAGTGCAAACAGCTCTATTGCTGTGTGTATGACTCTTTTCAAACATCAAATACTCAATTTTCTTCCTTCTTTAGAGAAAAATAATGACATCATATTGGGCATATTCTAAAACCACATACATATGCTGTAACAGAAGTTAGGGTATACTTTCCAGAGCCAAATGCAACCCAAGAATGGAAACCATTTACCCCTAACGCCCAACCTGAAGCTTCCAGCATTCCGGCTTTTGAGCGTGTTATGTTCCTTGATTTAATATTTGACTGAATGCTGAAAGTGGTCTTCAGTTGGAAATTTTGCCGTAATTTCCACCCAAATATCCAGAACTATTTATCAGAATCATAACACATTTTCTTCCAGTTCTGATGACATAAAATTGTGTGTTAGAACTTTCTTACCTATCACTTCTCAGCCTTTTGGATAAGATCAAGTGTTGAATTATTTTAATCTAATAGAATAAAGAAGAAAAATAAAACCATTTGAGTACTGAACCTTGTCTAACCTTTCAGTTATCCTTTTTTGAGCTTTGGCATTAAAGATTGCAAATGTAAAAATACCTCTAATAATTCTATATGTTTTTTTTCCCTTTAAAATTTCTCATGAATTAAAAAAATACATAAAATGGATGGCCCATATGGACATCAAATGCCCAATAAGAAGATCTTGTATTCCAAAAGTTAGAGAAAAAATACTGTCTTCTTTTCTCCAGGGTTTGCATTCTCAGATTCCTTAGGGTTGGGGTTTATACCTGGGATCCATGGGTGAAATTATGGGTCCATGAACCCACAGAAACGATAGTCAGAATTTTTTTCTAAATACAGGATCCATAGCTTTCATCAGATGTACATAAGGGTCTACGATCCCCAAAAGATGAAGAGCTGCTCAGGTATTAAATAATAGATACTAAATAAAAACTTTGTCTAACCTGGCTATATAGCATTAGAAGATTAAAGCAGCTTAATCCAACTGGAATGACAAAAGCAGAGCATCTGTTGCAAAAGTCTATGATTTTCAAAACCTTGTTTTTCCTCAAGTCTACCAAGTCTTCCTTGCTCTCTGTGATGCTGAAGCCAGAGCTAAAGGAGAGTATAATTCAAGATTGGAATAAGAGTTAGATGTTTGCTGCATCAGTTTCAAAGTACAGCTGTAAATACTGTAATAGAGAAATGGAGCAATATAATCTTTTCAAGCTTGAAAAAACAGTGATGCATAGCCAAATATTTTGATCTGTTTGCTTGTTTAAGAAACCTATTTCAAGATTTGATTACCACTAACTCAGACAACTTTTTCATCACTAAGTCCTTTCAATTCCATATCATGTGTTTCAAATTTTGTCTGCATAACTTATTTTTGTTCTACTTTTCTGTCAAAAACAATGTGGAAATCCCAGGTTATATAATTGAGGTCTTGGAGAGGCAAGATACATGTAGCCAACCAAAATAAAATGAGAGCTATTATCATGAAACATGCTTAAGGAAGTCTATCCTTTGTTCGCTTACGAGTGCCAACATTTGTGATCTTAGAATGAAGTCAAAGGAAACGAAAATGGGTTTTCCTTAATGCAACCATGTGCAGAATCGCTCTTTACCATAACAGATGATCTGTAAAAATATTTCTGCATTTTTAAGTAGCCAGGAGAAGAAATTGTTCTTAAGTAAAATAAGGATGGTCTTAAGTAGAATAATAATGCATTCTATTCATCTTCCTTAATCGAGTTTATTATCATCCCTATTAGACAAACCAAGCAAAAGGCTCTCTGCAAACCCTTAATACACATGGTAGACACCGAAATGTTAATTTCTTCCTTCCTCTTCCCTTGCATCGGGTTGAACATCCACTTCATTTGCGTTAATGCTAGAACCGAAATTTTGCATGGCTTTGCACTAAGGTCTGTCCTTTCCATGAATTCTTAAAATGCACAACTGAGGATATTTTAACAAGAAGAGGACATCCATGTGCAGATGTTGAGCTAGTGATAGAGTCTGCAACGTTGGGCTGGTTTGACGATGGCCCAAGTCTGGTTGGCAATACCTGTGACAATTTAGATTCCTTTGTGGAGTGGTCTGAGTGGATGTAAGAGACTTTTCTGATAGCCACTTGACTAGGATAAGAAAAATATTCCTTTGTGGGGTGGCAGAGCAGAAAAGCTGACCATTACTGGACTGGCTATTTCTCTAAAGCTGCCACAAAAAAACTTAATAAAGAGAAAATGAATGGCATATGGGCTTTAGCTGAGACTTCATGAAATCATCAGATTAAAAACACTCAGAGAGAGAAAAAATAAAGGGCAGTCTTCCCCACATACATGGAAAACATAAAATGTTTCCCTAGCTTTTCCTATCAATGTCAACAGTTTGGACGAAAATATGCCGGTAGAGAAGGATTAGCTGCAGTTTGCTCAGAATCTTCTCAGCAAATAATCCTGCGTGAATTTTAATATGTACTATTTATGTTGTCAATCAGTTGTGTTTTGTCATTTTCAATATGATTTCTTTTCTGACTCATGAATTATTTAGAAGTGGGTTTTAAATTTTCTAAATGTATGGGTTTCTTGGCCATCTTTTACTATTGATGGTATTTCTAATTTTATTGTATTGTTTTTGCTGAGTTGTTCTTTATGGTTTAGTATCTGGTCACTTTTTTTAGCTGTTTAATAAGAACTTGAAAATAATATGCATTTACTATTTTTTTTGTTTGTAGGACTATACACACACACTGTGTATATACACACATACATATCTATTATGTCAGGCTTAATAAATTAGTTGTTCATATTTTCTAAAATTCATATTAGATTTAGGTCTGCTCCGTCAGTTTTTGAGAAAGGTATGTTAAAGGTCTTCCACTATGACCCACGATTGTAGATTGTTAATTCTGCCTTGTATTTCTGCTTATTTTTTGCTTCATGTATTTTGAGGCTGTATTTTTGGGTGGATACAGGATCAAGATAGCTATGTCTTCCTGGTGAATTTATCATTAAGTAAAGCAACTATTGATCCTTACTAATGCTTCTTTTTTTTTGCCCTGAAGTCTGTTTTCTATACATCAGCTTTCCTTTGGTCAATATTTGCCTGGTGATTGTTGGTTGCCTCTCCAGAATCCATTTGTCCCTTCTTCCTGTCAATAGAACCTCAATTTTGTTCAGGTAGACCTCTTCCCACACAGCCAAGGGCCTCAGGTGAAGGTGGTGGGTTTGGTTGCCCTAAGGGTGAGTCCATTCTGTTTGTAAATTGATTGGTGATTGGGCACTAGACCCAGTGCTGGCCAAAAGGAATTGTGCTGGTAGGTGGGGCGCCTCTGGGAAAGTTCCCTTCTTTTGGGCAAGAGTCATGATGCTTATCTTCAACTGAATATTGCTAAGTCTGGATATGGCACCTGAAATTGCCACAACCATCTTGCTACCGGCCTAAAAATAAAGCCAAAATGGAGGGTGTTAGAGCAAGGAGGAAGGAAAGACTCAGGTCCTTAACGTGCCCAGTAGGCTTCTAACTCAGCCAGCCCCGAGGTTCACCCTGTTCTGTGAGCTAATAAATTTCCTTGTCTTTTAAGACAATTTGAATAGAAATTTATGTTACTTGCTGCCAAAACTGTTCTATTACATTCCACCTTGCTGTGTATTATGTTTTAGACGACTGTAGGAACATAGGGCTGAATTAGTTCAGAGTATCATGCCTTTGGAATTAGAAGTCATAATCAATGTTTAAGAGTTTTCATTGAGATGGAAAATGACGATTTTAAATTCTCAGGAAGCAGGGATTAAACTGAAAGAAGAGTTTTGCTGCTGCTTTTTAAAACAGTATTTAAGTTGCTTCTTGGTGAGTTCTAAAAATCAAATATAGATAATGAGTATTATTTGTAGTCGTTTGAAGCTGTATGTGCCCCAGGAAAACATGCTCTTAAATCTAATCCATTCCTGTGGGTGTGAACCCATTGTAAGTAGGACCTTTTGATGAGGTGACTTCAGTTAAGAAGGCGTGGCTCACCCCAAACAGGGTGGATCTTAATCCTGTTACTGGAGTCCTTTATAAGTGGAATGAAATTTAGACAGAGTGAGGATAAGCAGAGGAAGTTAGAAGCTGAAATAACAAAACCTGAAAGAGAATGGAGAGGCCAGGAGAGGCCACCATGTGCTTTGCCATGTGACGAACTGTGAATCCAGGATCACCGGCAGCCAGCTCCAGAATTCCAGTCTTCGGGAAGAAAGCATCACCTTGATTATGCCTTGATTTGGACTTTTTCCCAGCCTCAAACCATGAACAAATAAATTCCCATTGTTTAACCCAACCCATTTAATGGCATTTGCTTAAGCAGCTTAGGAACTGGAAACATTATTTTAAAAATAATTTTATTACACGGTCTTGAATTTAGGACCTGCTGTAGCATTCAAGGATGACCAACTTTATTGGTCTGGTAGTCAATTAATTTGTGTGGCAGGCAGAATTCTAAGGTGACCTCTACTGCTCCACACCTTTGTATAAGGTCCCCCCCTTTAGCATGGGAGGGACCTGTAAATATGACGGGACATCACCCCTGTGATTAGGTTATGTTCTGTGGTGCAGTTGACTTTAAGAAGGGGAGATTATCCTTGGTGGGCCTGACTTAGTGAGGGGAGCTCTAACGGGAACTTCTCCTGGAGAAAGAGATTAGAAGCGTGAGAGGATTTTGACATACGGAAGGTTTTTCATTGCTAGCTTTGAAGGTGGAGGGGGCCACTGGGTTGACAGCCAGCAAGGGAACAGGTCCTTGGTTCTACAGCTGCAAGGGACTAAATTCTGCCCCAGCCCTGCGAGCTTGGAAGTGGACTCTGATCAGTAGATGAGAGCACAGCTGGCTGACACCCTGAGTTCAGCTTCGTGAGACCCTGAGCAGGGAACCCAGTCACGCTATGCCCGGACTTCCGACCTAAAGAATGAATAAATGAGGGTCTAAACCACTAAGTTTGTGGTAATTAGCTACTAGCATTGGGGATTGACTCATGCCCCTCCCTCCTCCAAAAGTGACGTTCAAGTCTTAATTTGTGCTCCTGTGAGTGGAAACCCGTTTGTAAACCAGCCCTTTTGGAGATGATATTATTAGCTAAGGTGTGGCCAAATTGGACTGGAGCAGCTCCTAAGCCATATAACTGGAGGCCTTATAAAGACAGGAAAGTCAGGTGCAGTCACTCAGGGAAAGCCACAGGGAGAAGCCAGAGCTCAGGGGACACCAAGAGGGCCGACACAAGGAGAGAGGGAGGTGGCCATGTGACAGAGGTCAGCCAGCGTCAGAACGAGACAGACTTTGGAGAAAGCATGGCCTTGCTTCACCTTGATGTTCGACTTCTAGCCTCAAAACCACGACACAACATAAGCCTGTTTAAGCCAACTCATTGTGTGGTATTCGTCATAGCAGCTCCGGCAAACTGAGACGCTCAGCAGCAGAACACTAATAACATTTGTTTCGTGAAATAAATGTTGATGCTAGTTGTCCCCCAATATCTGTTCTTGTTCTTAGAAAGTCTGATTTCTAGCTAGACACAGTGCCACCCAGTGAAGGCTGCATTTACCAGTCACCTTTACTGCTAGATGCAGCCATAGTTCAAAATCCTGCACTGGGGTCTGGGTGGAAGTGATGTGTGTGGCTTCCAGGAGGGGCATGCTCTCCCCTTCCCCTTTTGCTCCCTACCTGCTGGCTAGGATGGGGATGGGGGGGAGAACTATCTGGGACCTGATGGACAATGGCAATAACCTAGACATGGCAAGAAGGGAAGTGGCCAAGTTCCCTGAGGACTTCTTGAGGCCAAGCCAGCATCCCAGCTCAGATGTCTAGGTGAGGGAAAATAAACTTCTGCCTTAGCTAAGCCCTTACAACTTCTTGGTTTTCTGCTCCATGCACCTGAACCTATATCTTAACTTATTCAGTGCCTTATTTCCAACAGTAAGCATTTATTAGGCATAACACAGATTCCAATTAATTGGTTCTTTTTTTATAATGAGCAAGAAGTGGAGCCTCTCACACACATCACTGCAAAAGCTTCTGCCACCATACAAGCCACTGTGAACACAACTAACACATTTTCCTCCAGGACTGCTCTCTGATCATTTGCTTTTCTTCTTCAGAATTCTTCTGAGGCTCCCTATTCAAACACAACTTCAACAAGCTCACCAGTCCTTGTCCAGTTTCTCTCCAGTCTGCCCCAACCTCACGTCTTTTCCTTTACTTGGGTCAGAGTACAGTTTCCAAAGGAAAATATGAGGCTACTGATTGCCTGTTTATAAACCTCTGATGGCTTCCCCATGGCCCAAGGTTTGAAGCCCAAACTCCTCAGTTAGGCTTATGAGGACTGCCAAGATAGGGGTATTCTCTACTTTTACACTGTGCCCCAGCCAACTTCCTAAGCTCTAGCAATACCAAGCTGCTCCAACTCTGCTTTTCTGCTCACTAATGTCCGGAGAATATTCACTTACCATTTGAGACGGAGACCAAGTCTCGCTCTCCCTGAAGCCTTCACGCACCTCTCCTCTGACATTACTCATGTCTGTCTGAGCATCAATAGTAATTGGTTGTTCGTATTTATTTATATGCCTGCATCGTCCTATTAGATACACCCCTTGCTGTCAGGGGTGATGCCTTGTTTGTGAATTGATATTTAGTGCCTACATGGAAGCCTACAGAGAGGAGGATTTAAATAAATCTTTGTTAAATAGGTAAGTGAATGACTGAATGAATGGAAGCCCCAATGTCTATGGACATTTTCTGCCTTTTCCCAAAATGACCACTTTCTACCTTGTGACTACTATGTCTTACATGGCAGAAGGGACTTTGCAGATGTGATTAAGTTGAGAATCTGGAGATGGGGAGATGACTCTGGATTGTCCAGGGGGACCCAATGTCATCACAAGGACCCTTATACGTGAAAGAGGGAGGCAGGAGGGTCTGAGTCAGAAACGATGTGGCAGTGGAGGCAGAGGTTGGAGTGAACGATTGCTGGCTTTGAAGAGGGAAAGGGGCCACGAGCCAGGTTCTGTGGGCAGCTTCTAGAAGCCTGAAAAGGCAAGAACTGCCTGGAGCCTCAGAAAGGCACGCAGCCCTGTGCACACCCTGCTTTTAGCGCAGTGAGACCCATCTTGGCCTTGAAGATAATAAATGTGTGTTGTTTGAAGCCTGTGGCATTATGCTTCAGCAGCAACAGAAAACGAATATAACTTCTACGATAAAATTGGTCTCAGTCTGTTTTCCACTGAAGACATTTTACACATTTGTTTCCCCCTAAATTATGAGCCGGAAAGGGGTGGGAGTCACGTTTTGTCTTGGTGTACATCAGGATGCTTAGCACAATGCTGAGCATGAAGTAGGACCACATAAGTGCATACAAAATGGAAGTGAAACTCTCTAAAGAAACACTCTGCCAACCGAGAGAGGTATCGGGGCCAAATTTTGCAAAAGAATAATATAATCAAGGATGGTGGGAGAGCTGGCGGTCGCAGTTATTCTCTGAGGAGCGACATGAAGGGGCAAGGAGATGTCTCTTCAGTGAGTCAGTTTGGGTCCTCTGGGAAGCAGACAGCCAAGAGGGTTTACAGGCGCAAGCAAGCGAGCTCTTGGTGGTAATGCTGTGAAAGAGCAGAGGAGGAGGGAGCAGGAGAAGGCAGAGAAAGCCTTCAGGTGACAGGGCAGTGGACTCTCTCAAAGGAGAGGGCAAAGGAAGGAGGAAGGGCTTCAGACGGAGCCCACAGGCCTGTGGAGAGCTGCTGAGCAAAAACGGTCCATCAGTGGACCGGGCAGGGGCTGCGGCTGGGAGCTGTTAGCGGGTGCACTCGCGGGCACGTCCTCTTTGAAGTGGGGGGCCGGGGTCTTTGGAGTAAGAACCTGACCTCCACCCAGATCTCAAGTGTCCTTAGTTTCTCCCTCCCTCCGTCCCTCCTTTTCTGTCTGCCTCTCCTTCCCTTACTTCCTTTCACATCTGGACTTCATTCTGATGTGTGGTTGTTTCAACACCATTACACATTCTTTCCCCCTATGGGAAGAGCCGTCCTTATTATAGTCTGTTCTTATAGCTCATTTCAGCAAACATTTACTGAAGACCCAGTAGCGCCCTCTGCTGGCTGCTAAGGACCAGCTGTGAAACACCGTCATGGAGCCCAGGATGTGGAATCTACATTCATGGCCGTTACACTCCAATAGTGGGGAAACGAGAGCTTCACAGTACTTCTGACTTTACTAATTCCCTTGCTAGTTTGTTTTTATTTTTAGTCCATTAATTCTTGTTTTGTTTTTCTGTTGTTTTTTTCTCGATTGGTTTTATTGTTTTCTAAGTTCTTGAGATGAGTGCTGGGGTGGTTTGGAGCTATGGACCCCAGAAAAATAAGCCCTTAAACGTAGTCCTTTCCCACAGGTGTGAATTTTTCCCCCACACCTAGACTCCCTGGGAAATTTCCTGAGCCTGCTCTGGGCTCTGTGTTGTGAAGTTCCGAGTCCCAGAAAGGCCCTGGCAGGTTTTAATGGACACCTTTCCCTGTTGCGTGAGGTGACACCATCTTTCCTCCAAATGATTCCATCTCCAGGGTCTGCAGGTGGGAATTTCACACTTTAAGAAAAGCTGTGCTTCAGAATGTTCTTCAGGAATTTATCCTGCTTATTGGATAAACTCAGTCCATTCTTGTGGAGTGAACTCTTGTAAACAGGATCTTTGGATGAGGTTGTTCAGTTAAGGTTTGGTACAACCAGTATGGATGAGTCTTAATCCTATTACTGAAGGCCTTAGCGGATAGGTCATAGGGAGAGAAAAGATCCAGAGGATGCAGCCAGAAGCTGAAAGTCAAGGAACACAGAAGAGAAGGGAGAGGCCAGGAGAGGCTGCCATGTGCATTGCCATGTGACATAAGAGTCTGGGACCAAGGATCACTGGCAGCCAGCCCCAGAATGCCTGTCTTTGGGAAGAAAGTATTGCCTTGATGATGCCTTGATTTTGGACTCCTTCTAGCCCCCAAACCGTGAGCCAATGAACTCCCCTTGTTTAAGCCAACCCATTGCATGGTATTTGCTTTAGCAACAAGGAATCCAAAACAGGTGCTTAGTTCATTGACATTTAATTTTCATAGTTTTTGCAGCATGCTTTTAAATTTTTAAAGTTTGCCGGGGATTGCATGCTTAGTTTCTTCCTTACACGAGAGTGAATTCAAACTTTTTTCCCCCCCAAAAAAACCAAGTTTTGTGGTTTACATTGTTAGACTTACATTATTTTAAATTTTCATTACATGGTAATTAGAGAATGTGCTTCTGCTTTCAAGAATTTAATAAAGGTTTTTAAGTCTATGTTTCTCATTTTGGGGAGATTTTGTATGAAATCTACAAATAAAAGTACTCATATATATACAAAGTTTTATTTAACTAGATCATATACACATACATGTTAAAGTAAACTTACTACATTATTTAGATTCTCTGTCTTTTAAATTTTTTGCCCATTTGTTTTGTCAAGAACAGAGAAAGATGAATTACTCTTCCATTAATATTCTGAATCTATAAATTTCTAATTGTAATTTTAATAGCTTTTAATCTGTATGTTTTAAGCTATTTTATATGGTAAAAGCCTTCATTACTTTTTCTTATGTGGATTCTATTTCAAATCCCCAAAAACGTTCATTTTGCCTGATTCAGTACTTTTTTCTTTTAACTTCTGGTTTGTCTGATATTAATACTCTTTACCCTTCTTTTAATTTGTATTTGCCTAATTTATTTTTATACATACTTTACATTTTTCTGTGTAATTTTTTAGTTCTTTGTATCAACTGAGGAAAGTTGAAGCTGCTTTAGACCCAAACAGAGAGAGACTTTTTTCCCTTTTAAAAGGTGCATTCATCCACGTGTGCTATTCTGTCATCTTATTTTGCTATTTTAAACATCTTTGCTATTTCCTATGCTTTCAATCTTTTGTTATATGTATGTGATTTTATTTGCTGTTTTCTGTATAATTTTAAAAAGTTATCTCTTTTCATTCTGTAAGCAGTTGACTTTAATAAAAAAATTATTGAAGTTCTATGCCATATCTAAATGTCAACAAGAATTAAATAATTATCTATGCAAACAATGTAATGTTTAAAAGCAATTGAAATAATATTGATTTACCACCATACCCTGTAAATTTTCCAAGACGTCCTTCTGTAAGATGAAAGCAACTTGTAAAACTCTATTTACAATTGGCCGCCTGCATCTTTCCTTAGTTGGGTCCCCTTCCCATTAGGCTTAGCAGAAATGCTGTTGAGTTTCTCTCGCGTGGATGCCACCTTTTCCTAATTTCTATTTTTATATGTCTTTAGTCAGATCACAGGCCTGGGTGGTGGTCTAAGAATTAGAGCCTCCCTCTTTGCCATAGCCCCCTCCCCACTTTCTTTCTTTTAAAATTCATGTTGTCATGATCTATGCTTCATTCATTCATTCCTTCCATTAAATATTAATCAGCTACCTACTATGTGCTAGATATTTAAGTCTAACTGTGAGGTCATGTAATCTATGAAGTAAAAGTAGCAAAAGGAAGAGAAAGGAAGGAAGACGGTGTCTCAAATCTAGCAGCCCAGCAGGACAGCTTTGGCCATGAATGGACAGCGCAGAGTCTCTCATTCATGCATTGCCTGTGCTTCAGGGGTTGGGAGGGATAGTAACCAGGTGAAAGGTCAAGGAAAGTAAAAGAGATCAGCTAGTCTGAAGTTATTTTTACACAGTTGTGGAGTTTTTTGTTTTGTTTTTTTGAGGGACCGGGGATTGAACCCGGGACCTCGTAAACAGGCTCTGAGGTTATTTTTAAGGTGGGAAACTCACTCTACAACTTACCAAGGAAAAAAAAGCTGAAAATGAAGCCAATATACAGAGGAAGGGACAACCGATATCATTTCAGAACCTCAGAACCTACTTCAATACCGCAGAAAGACTATAGTCTTATTTATCATGTCTCTGTGCCTCCGTTTCCTCCTCTGTAAAAAGGGGTAATAAATAATACCATCCCTTTTCCCTTTAGGTCAAGCTTGCGGTCTGAGTGAGTACAGGGGAGTGTTCCGACAGGCCAGATGCCGTGGCCTGGACTTTTCCTAGGCTAGTTTCTCTAATACTGAGGACGCCCTAAGAAGTAGGGGCAGTTGTTTTTATTTTGCAGATGAGCTCTAAGGGCTCATTTAGACATTTCCTCTAGGACATAAAAATGTTTTCTCTAGGGATTTAAAAAAATCAAGACTTTTAATTATGGGAAACATTGAAATGACCCTTTCCTTTACAGAGCAAAAATCACTGTTAATTTAAGAAGGTAAAAATGTATCTTATATTTATTCTCACTAAGTAAGTTTCATTGATATTAAAATGAACCATATTCAGGCAATAATCAACATGAGACAACTGAATTTGCATGGAAACGTTTTCAGCTTTATTCTGAAGTGAGCTGCCAGGACCAGCATGTTGGACCTTCCTGGAGATCACAGTAACTTAGAGGGCGGGCAGCTGCGTTACTGCTAGTGGCACTAATACACAGAAATAGTGCTTTTCTTTAAAGCAGAAGTGGACGGAATCTCCTCCCGAGAGACACAGGCTCTCACTCCTGAGAATGTTCTCTAAGCTTCCATGGTTCACTACACGATAGCCTTGCTTCTGATTGCTTGCCTATTTATTCAGCCAAACCAGAGCAGCCTGGTAAACGAGAGTCGATTCCTGTTATGCTCGACTGTCCGAGGCAGCATTTTTATTGCCTCCTCAGCATCCACTGAGCACCACCCATGCGGACTGAGTGTGATTGAGGCCCCGTGTTCGGGATGATTCCATCTCCCTTAGCAGTGTGCGTGTCAGGGCTGGACACACCTACGCCTGAGCCAGTCTCTGGTAATGACCCGCGTTTGATCAGCATGAGGTCTGGTTTGTTCAGTGGTTGGAGGGAAAGGAACTCTTCTGAGCCATGTGGTGGCATGAGGATATGAGATTTGGAATTGCTGCAACCATTTTGCTACCATGAGGGAAACCAGCTTGAGAAATGACACCAATACACAGAGGAAGAGGCAGCTGAGATAACTGCAGAAAAATAGAATTCAAATCCAAATAAAACTTTACCTGAAGATCACTCTACCTTTGCACTTTTCAGGTCCATGAACCAATGAATTCCCATTATCTTTAAAGTCATTTTGAATTAGGATTTGTACTATTTGTAACTGAAAGCATCTTAGCCAGTGCCAAGAAACAGGGTCTCAGAGAAATATATGAAATCCAGGACTGGTTATTTAGTCAGATGGTCATATTGTCAATAATAAGATGGTTTTTATTAATGGAGTTGATTAATGTCTTCCTGATGTCTGCTATGAACCCCGCACTTTCTCATTTTTGATATGGGCCCTACACATTTGTGCCATGGCCTTTCGTTCAACCTTGGTAATCTGACTGGACATCTTTTCGTGGTTCTCTAATTTGTCTCTCAGGACTTTGCACAGTTCTGTTTTGCCAATTTGGCACACTGCCCCCTATCCTGCACTTCCCATATAGTCTGTTCACCTGCCAAAATTGTTTGTTTCAAGAGCATCCAGCTCTTCTGGACTCTTCTTCCATCAGATCTTTTCTGCCAGTGTCCTATGCTTGTGAAATTTACTTTCCCAGACAGATTCTACCCCACCCCCCATCAGCTTCTTCCCTTTTCCTTAGGAAAGAAATGTTTTTTAAATTAATTTCACAGAAGTTTCAATTCTCTTTTAGTTCTTTATTAACTCCGCCATTATTGAAAATGGAGTTACAAAGGATCTTTGCCTTATGATGCATTTTGTGACAAGAATCTCCATTGTACTTAAAAATCTGTTTTACAGGGTCGCTGAGCCATTTTCCACAGCAAATATCAGGGAAGTTAGAATCCTGACTCATCACCAGCACACTGGGGGTCTTAGGATACAGGTCCTCTTGTAATTTTGTGTGGGATGAAATAAAATAAAGCAAAAATGAATGTGTTTATATTGTTTGCTTATCTTAAAATAAATATAACAAACTTTGAAAACGAAAAGGTAAATTATCACCATGATCCTAGTAGCCAAAACAATTCTGTTTTTTATAACCCCCACTGCCCACCCACCCACACTCACACATATATATATATATATATATATATTTTTTTTTTTTTTAAAGATTTATTTATTTTATTTATCCCCCCCCTTGCTGCTTGTGTTGCTGTGTCCATTCGCTGCGTGTCTTCTCTGTGTCTGCTTATCTCCCCATTGCTGTGAGGTCTTGCCGCATCAGCCCACGGCGCTGCGCGAGCCGGCCTGCCCTCACAAGGAGGCGCCGGGAAGCGAACCCAGGGCCTCTCATATGGTAAACGG
>JAQZBX010017701.1:0-35317 GCA_029593785.1 Cabassous unicinctus | reverse complement strand
TACTGGGAAGGGCTCCCCTCTCTCACCCCTGAGATATTAAGTGAGGGTAAAACTCGTGGTGAATTGTATCTGAGAGTAGAGTAGACATCTACCTCCACGGAAAGTTGTTCTGTGTCATCTAGGAGGGTACTAGACAGATAGGGGAACCAGGAATATTCGGGAGTTGCTTACCTCAGTGGCTGGAAGGGGCACACATACCCAGCCCTCAGGACAGACAGACTAGGTGGAGACCAGCCCCCTGCTCCAAACGGGAGTGTGACCGCAGATTCCCTGTGAGGAAGAAGGGTCTGGGAGAGTGGAGAGTGATTTTTTAGCAGTGAGTTTAGCCATCTGGGCCCCTCTTGAATATCAGAAGGGACTCTGGCTCAACAGGGAGAGGGGAGGGAGATCATCTCAAGCTGGCGGTCACGCCCAGCCACATAGGTAAAGAGAGGAATTAATTCAGGGAGGAGGCAGAGACAGGTAGCGATCAGCACCACTCCAGCTGACTTCAGAGGATCTAACCTGCCCTAGGGAAAAGGGGCAGATAGCCTTCTGAAAGGCTAATTAAGCTAAGGACCCAGAATAGTTCTGTAGGAGAATCCCTGCCTAACCTATATGAAGCACCTGGTACAATTTCGGGCTATTCCTTGAGAAGAGATCCAACAGGTTTTCTGGCATCCAGCTGAAACTTTATGACAGGGAACATATAGACATTTTCTTTGTATTAGCTTTTCTTGGACCTCTTATTTAAAAAACAAACAAACAAAAAAAAAACAGGTTGTTTCTTTTATTTCCCTTACTTTACTCACTAAAACCTAGTTCAAAACCCAAAGAGAGCAAGCTGCAGGGTGAGTGATTGAGGAACACCTGCAGCCTGACAAGATCCTTGGGGGTCTAAGGAAGAAGCCTGTTTTTCCGTGTTTATCATTATTTATTTCTTAAGTCTCCTTTTTTTTTAAAATGAGTTGCTGCAGTCTTGTTTTTTGCATGTTTTGTATCCCTTCCCTTTTTTTCTCTGCTTCTTCCTTTTTATTTTTCTTTCTTTTACTCCTTTGGCTATTGATCTATTCTACCTACACTATTTGTTTTAACTCTTTCATCTTTATATCTTTTGTTTTCCGTTCTTCTTTCATTCCACCTCTTATATTTGGTCTCCAATTTTTCTGGTTTCTATTTCTCTCTCTCTCTTTTTTTCTCTGTATACTTTCTCTTTTCTACTTTTTTCTTTTTCTCTTCTCTGTTTTATTTTCCTCTCTTCTCACCATTCTAGCATTTTAATTCAATCTATATATTTGTTTCTCTATTCTGTTTCTTGTTTCATTGTTTCAATTCCAATTTCCTAATCTTATTCCTCTGTGCTTCTTACTTGTGTTAATTTTTCAATTTCCTAGGTCTTGCACATTTGCTATCCTGCCTTTTACTAATACCATTATGATTATTCTTTTTGTCTTCCTATCTCTTTCCTTTCATCTTGTCCTAATTTTTTTTTTCTTTCAAAGGAATATAGGCAGGTCTCTCTCACCAAAAAAACAGCTGACTAGGAGCAAGATCCTGCCCCAGTTAGCTGATTTGGGAACTTACAGAATAGGAGGCTTCAGGGCATTGATCTGGAGGGAGATGGATGAAGAGATAAATTCCTCAAGGTGCTGCTAGCTTGATTCTTCATTACTGTGTTTCCTCTTCCTTGATTTCCCCTTTTTTGGGTATACTGATTTTATACACCAAGGCTTTCTCTTTTCCTTCCCTCATCATTCTACCTTCTGCTTTATCTTGTTATTACATTCCATCTTTCTTTGTTTAGTCCCCCAATTTTTCAGGTTTTTATTTCTACCTCATCTATCGTATTTTCTATCTTTTATTAACTTTTTTTGTTGTTGTTTTCTTTTCTCTTTCCCTCTCTCCTCATCATACTGGTCTTTTAAATCAGTCTGTATATTTTTCTCTATTTAGTTTCCCATTTCATTATTGGTACCCCACTTTTCTATTCCTGTTACTCGACACTGCTTACATGAGTTACATGAGTTAAAGATTCATTTAAGGTTTTAATTGTTTCCTGTTCTAACAATTACTATTATTATTACTATTATCCTTTTACTTTTCTTACCTCTTTCACTTTCTCTGGCCCTATTTTTTTCCTCCAAGGGAACATAGACAAAAGCAATGGAATAGAATAAGAAGAACAAAATGTCAAAGAGAAAACTTAACACACACACAAAAACAGCAATTAAATAAATTCGTAGAGTAAAAAGAAAAGGTAATCATCTGAATAAACCCATGAAGACAAAAAAGATGACCAGAGGGCAACAAAAAACTGCAACCCATACTAAGAAAAAGGAAGACATAGCCCATTCAATGAACAAACTAAAAACAAGGAAGAGGTGAAGAATATTGAACAACTAATCAAATCCATCCAAACAAATATCATCGACCAGATTAATGAAGTGAATGAAAAGACTAAGGATATTAAGAATACACTGGAAGAACATACTGAAGAAATTGTAAACATACATGAAAAGATAACAGATATGATGGTGATAAATGGCACAATCCAAGAAATCAAAAAGACACTGGAAGCACATAACAGTAGGTTTGAACAGGCAGAGGAAACAATTAGTGATGTGGAAGACAGTACATCTGAAATTAAACAGATAGTAAAACAGATAGATAAAAAGATAGAAAAAAATCCAGCAAGGACTTAGGGATTTCAGTGATGAATTAGTCAGCCAAAGGGGTGCTGATGCAAAATACCAGAAATCTGTTGGTCTTTATAAAGGGTATTTATTTGTGGTAGAAGCTTACAGTTACTAAGCCATGAAGCATAAGTTTCTTCCTTCACCAAAATCTGTTGCCACGTGTTAAGAGCATGATAGCTGGTGATGTTTGCCAGGGTTCAGGCTTCTTGGATTCCTCTCTTCCCAGAGCTTGACTCTCTCTGGACTCAGGCTTGCTTTGTGCCACAAAGCCAGCTGTAAACTATAAGGCAAATGGCTTGCTTCTCTTACCAGGGCCTTCTCTCTTTCCTCACAACCAAGCTGCTCTGTGTTCTACTTCCTGGGGCTCCAGCTCAAGACTCCGCATCATGACTCCAGCTCAAAAGAGTTCCAACACAGTCCTTTGCCATGTCTTTGATCTTCAAGACCCCACCGACCAAGGGGTGAGACTCAATGCCCTATTGATGTGGCCCAGTCAACGCCCTAATCATAATTAATCATGCCCAGATTAGCAGACCAGTTTACAAACATTATCCAATATCTGTTTTTGGAATTCATAACTACTCCAAACTGCCAAACTGCAACAAATGAAAACACAAATCACACAAACAAACACATTATGGGCATTCAGAGGGAGAAGAAAAGGGAAAGGGGACAGAAGGAGTGTTAGAGGAAATAATGGCTGGAAACATTACAACCCTATTGTGGGAGATGGATGTAGAAGACCAGGAAGTGCAAAACACCCCAAATAGTATAAATCCCAACAGGCCTACTCCAAGACATATATTCATCAAACTGTCCAATGCCCAAAACAAAGAGAAAATACTGGAAGCAGCAAGAGAAAAGAGAACCACCACATACAAGGGAAGCTCAATAAGATTAATGCTGATTTCTCATCTGAAACAATGCAGGCAAGAAGGCAGTGGTATGACATAGTTAAGGTACTAAAAGAAAAAAGCTTCCAGCCAAGAATTCTTTATCCAGCAAAGCTATCATTCAAAAATGATGGAGAGCTCAAAATATTCACAGATAAGCAGAAATTAAGAGAGTATGCCCATAAGAAACCTGCCTTCAAGAAATCCTAATGAGAGTTCTGCAAGTTGAAAGGAAAAAAGAGTAGAGAGAGAGATGGAGGAGATTGGAAGAACAACTAAAAAGACAAAAAGAGAAATAAAAACAACATATGACATACATAAAACCAAAGACAATAATGGCTAATGTAAGGAATTCCTTGAGAATAATAACACTGAATGTTAATGTATTAAACACACCAATCAAGAGGCACAGATTGGCAGAATGGATTAGTAAACATGACCCATCTATATGTTGTCCACAAGAAACCCACCTTGACCCAGGGATTCAAGGAGGATGAAAGTGAATGGCTGGAAAACAATTTTACAAGCAAATAACCAAAAAAAGACGGTGGGAATAACTATACTAATATCAGAAAAAAATAGGCTTTAAATGCAAAACTATTGTAAGAGACAAAAACAGACACTATATATTAGTGAAAACAGTGATCTTTCAAGAAGAAAGAAAAATCATAAACATTTAGACACCTAACAGGGGCATCTCAAAATACATTAGGCAAACCCTGGAAAAACTAAGTGGAAAAATAGATGCCTCTACAATTATAGTGGGTGTCTTTAATATACCACTATCGCCATTGGACAGAACATCTCAACAAAGAATCAATAAAGAAACAATGACTTTGGTTAAAACATTAGAGGATCTGGACCTAATAGACATATACAGAACACTACACCCAAATACAGTGGGATATACTTTCTTCTTGAGTGCACATGGATCATATTCAAAGATAGACAACAGGCCACAGAAAAAATCTCAATGAATTCAAAAAGTTTCAGATAATACAAAGTAATTGCTCTGACTACAGTGGAGTGAAATTGGAAATCAGTAAGGGCCAGAGAACCAGACTAGTCACAAAGATATGGAAGTTAAACAACACACTCTTAGACAAACAGTGAATCAAGGAGGAAATCTCAAAAGAAATCAGTAATGACCTTGAAATGAATGAAAATGACAACACAACATATCAAAACCTATGGGATGCAGCAAAAGCTGTATTGAGAGGGAGATTCATAGTCATAAATGCGCATATATATATCTCTCTCTCAAAAAAAGAAGAAAGAACTAAAATTGAAGACCTAATGGCACATCTGGAGGAACTGGAAAAGCAACAACAAACACACCCCAAAATAAGAGAAAGAAAGAAATAACAAAGATTAGAGCAGAGCTAAACAAAATAGAAAATAAGAAAGCATTAGAAAAAATAAAATAAGCAAATAAAAAAGCTCGTTCTTTGAGAAGATCAATACAATTGAGAAACCCTTAGCCAGACTAGTAAAGAAAAAAAGAGAGCGGATGCAAATACATAAAATAAGAAATGAGGAAGGGAATATCACCACTGACCCCACAGAAATAAAGAGGATCATAAAAAGATATTTTGAAAAATTATATGCCAAAAAGAATAATAATTTAGGGGAAATGGATAAATTCCTAGAAACTCACAAGCAGCCTACTTTGATGAGAGAAGAAATTGATGAACTCAACAGCTGAATTACAAGTAGAGGTAGAATCAGCCATCAAAAACCTCCCAGCTAAGAAAAGCCCAGGACCAGATGGCATCACAGATGGATTCTATCAAACATTCCAGAAAGAACTAATACCAATTGTGCTTAAGCTCTTCCAAAAAACAGTAGAAGGGGCATTGCTTAACTCATTCTATGATGCCAACATTACTCTAATATTAAAGCCAAACAAAGATGCCACAAGAAAGGAAAATTACAGACCAAACTCTGTAAGGAACCTAGACTCTATAATCTTCAACAAAATACTTGCTAATCACAGTGAACAACATACAAACTAATTATACATGATGACCAAGTGGGTTTCATACTGGTTATGCAAGGATGGTTCAACATAAGAAAATCAATGTAATACACCACTTTAACAGATTGAAGAAAAATCACAACAACATCTCTATAGATGCAGAAAAAGCATTTGACAAAATACAACACCTTTTCTTGATGAAAATACTGCAAATGATAAGAATAGAAGGAAACTTTCTGAACATGAGAAAGGGTATATATGAAAAACCCCAAGCTAACATCATCTTCAATGGAGAAATCCTAAAAGATTTCCCTCTAAGATCAGGAACTAAACAAGGATGCCCACTATCAAAACTCTTTTTAACATAGTCCTAGAAGTAACTGCTTGAGAATTGAGGCAAGAAAAAGATATAAAAGGCATCCAAATTGGAAAAGAAGGAGTAAAAATTTCACAGATGACATAATCCTCTACATAGAAAGCCCTGAGAAATCCACAAAGTTCTAGAACTTATAAATGAGTTCAGCAAAGTCACAGCCTATAAGATCAATGTTCAAAAATAAATAGCATTTCTGTGAACCAAAAATGAGCAATCTGAGAATGAAATCAAGAAAAAATACCATTTACAATAGTAACTAAAAGAATCAAATACCTAGGAATAAATTTAACTAAAGATGTAAAGGACTTATATACAGAAAATTACACAACACTGTTAAAGGAAATCAAAGAAAACTTAAATAAATGGAAGAATATTTCCTGTTCATGGATAGGAAGACTAAATATCATGAAGATGTCTATCCTACCCAAACTAATCTACAGATTTAATGCAATCCCAATAAAAATCAACACAGCATTTTTTAGTGAATTGGAAAAACTAATTACAAAATTTATTTGGAAGGGTTAGAGGCCCCGAATCACCAAAGACATATTGAAAAAGAAAAATGAATTTGGAGGTATCGCACTACCTGAATTTAAAACATACTACAAAGGTATTGTTGTCACAAATGCATGGTATTGGCACAAGGATAGAAATACTGACCATTGGAAGAGAATTGAGAGTTCTGATATAGATACTTGCATATTCAGTCATCTGATATTCAAAAAGGCCACCAAGACCACTCAACTAGGAGAGAATGGCCTCTTCAACCAATGGAATTGGAGAACTGGATATTCATAGCCAATAGAATGAGAGAGGAACAACATCTCACACCTTATACAAAAATCAACTCCAAATGGATCAAAGATCTATATATAAGAATCAAGACCATAAAAACTTTGAAAGGTAATGTAGGGAAGCATCTACAGGACCTTGTAATAGAAAATGGTTTCATGAACTTCACACCCAAAGCATGAGCAGTAGAAAAAAAAGAATAGATAAATAGGATCTCCTCAAAGTTAAAAACATTTGCTCACCATAGAACCCTATCAAGAAAGTAAAAAGGCAGCCTACCCAGTTGGAGAAAATATTTGGCAACCATATAGCTGATGGAAACCTAACATCCTGCATATATAAAGAAATCCTACACCTCTGAAACAAAAAGACTAACAGCCCATTTTAAAAATGGGCAAGCAACCTGAAAAGACACTTCTACAGGGAAGAAATACAAATGGCTAGAAAGCACATGAAAAGATGCTCAACATCACTAGCTATTAAGGAATTGCAAATCAAATATAATGAGATACCATCTTACACCCATTAGAATGGCGGCTATTAAAAAAACAGCAGACTATAAGTGTTGGAGAGGATGTGGATGAATGGGAACCCTCATCCACTGCTGGTGGGAATGTGTAATGGTCCAGCCATTGTGCAGGTCAGTTTTGCAGTTCCTCAAAAAATGAACTATAAATCTTATATGATACAGCAATTCCACTGCTGGGTATATGCCTAGAAGAATTGAAAGCAGACACGAACAGATATATGCACACCAATGTTCATAGTGACATTTTTCACTATTAGCAAAAGTTGGAATCAACCTAGGTGCCCATCACCAGATGAATGGATACACCAAATGTGGTACATACATACAATGGAATATTGCTTAGCTGTAAAAAGGAATAAAGTGCTAACAAACGGGATAACATGGATGAATCTTGAGGACCTTATGTTGAGTGAAGCAAGCCAGGCATTGAAGGATAAACAGTACATGACCTCAATGATATGAATTAAGCAATTTGAGCAGAATAAGAGAGCTATTGTCTGGAAGATAGATTTACAAGAAATAGAAAGGGAGAAGAAGGTTGTGAGCCAACACTCACACAGATGTAACCTATGGTAAGGTGAAAGTGTGTATCTATGTAATGAAGAGATATGACAGGAGGGTAGGGATATTATTAGGCTTGAGGGTGCAAGTTTGACAGGTGGGTAGATTGGGAAGGGTGGGTAGGAAAGTCCAGCATACTGGGGGGAGGGTTGGGAGAGGGACCAGTTGAACACAGGGGATTTGCATGTATGTGGTTGAAAGTAAAAAGTTGGAAATATTCTTATGGCAATAGGACAAGAAAGGGTTACTGGTTTAGGGTGTTGGATGGGCACACATTCAGGACAGGGTGTACCTGGAGAAGGCTTCTAGGGAGTGTGTGAGTGATCATTCTGTCACAATGTGTTGTATCAGTGCGTGGAGACCCACACAATGACTGGAAAGACTGATTTGTTCACAAATAGACAGGTGGGAGTCTCTTGACAGCATGTGTGGTTCCTAATAAGGGAGGACAAAGAGGAAGTATACAAGATTAATATCCAAAAATCAATGATGTTTCTATACACTACTGATGATCTAACTGAGAAGGCATTCAGAAAAAATTCCATTTATAATAGCTACTAAAAAATAAAAAAATTAGGAATAAACTTAGTCAAAGATAAAGTACCTGTATTCAGAAAACTACAAAGCATTGAGAGAAGAAACCAAAGAAGAATTAAATAAGTGGAAGGAGGACAACTAGCAAGATGGCGGCAGAGTAAATAGCTCCAAGAATCAGCTCCTGCTACGGGGCAGTTGGTAATCACCCACAACTAACTAGAGGACTTATTTGGGGGTTGAAGGAGAACAGAAGTGCATCCTGCAACATCCTTGAAAGAATGGAAGAAGACTGCTTTTCTGCAGAGAAGATTCATATGTAGAGCATTCCATGCCATGGACGCCTGTGCCCATCCTCAACTGGAGGCACAAGCTGCCTCCAGAGCTGTTCTGTGACTGGAATTGAAAACTCCATTTCCCAAAATGGGGGAGGCAGAGATGGTTGAGCACCAACTTCAGCTACTGATTAGTAAATTCAGTGGACTAAAGTATAGAACTAAGAACAGCTAAAGTTTGAATCTGTCCAAGTAAGAAAGAGGTCGGTGGCCACCATCTTAACTCTGCACCTGACATGAAGGAAAGCGGGGCTGACTGAAAAGCACAGTACTGGTAGGAACCGCGTTCTTTACATCTAGATCAGATTGCTACTCTAGCATAATCTCCAGGCCCACCTTGGCAGGGAGGAAGTTGGGTGGAGCTGCGCCAGCCTCTGCAAGAAATTATAGGTCATGCCGTGAAGGCTGGTGATCATACTAGTTTAACAGCACAAGCTGCCCCAGTTGCTATTCTGTGGCAGGAATTGGAAGCTCCATTTCCCAAAAGGGGGGGAGGAAGAGACGATTGGCCACTGATTTCAGCTGCTGATTAGTCACTTTGGCTAGCTAAAGTATATCCCTAAGAACAGCTAAAGGTTGACCCTTTCCAAGTCAGAAGAAGGCCAGTAGCCACCATTTTGACTTCACCCCCAGCATGAGGGGAAGCCAGGATGACTGAAAATCACAGTGATGTTAGAGATTAGTTTCTTTCACCCAGATTGGCCTGCAGCCCTAGCCTAGGCCTCTGCCCCATCTCTAGCAGGGAGGAAGCTGACAGGCCCTTCACCAGCCTATGCTGGTGACTGCAGATATATTTAGCTGGCACAGACTGAATAATCAGAAATCTACCTGGGCAACTGTGGTCATCTTGGACCTGCACTACAGAGACTGCTGCCCACACCTGCAGCTCCATCCCTGCCCTAGGCAGGGGAGAAAGGGACCTGAAGCTTCATCAGTCTCTCTGGGCAACCACAGTCTAGGCCTGCATGACTTGGATTATTTCGCATAGTTGTGGCTCTGTCCCTACCCCTGTCCCAAAGGAGAAAGTGGGGAGAAGCTTCTTTGGTCTTAGTGGCAATGAGGGTAACTTGATCCTCCACAGATTATAGCACGAACAACATCCTTGGTTCCTACTACACAACCAGCAATGTAGAAGGGCAGGAAGCCCTAAAGTAAAGAGAAAAACTGCACCCAGTATAAATACTCTAGAAAGCCAGATGCCAAGACACCAACAAAAAATTACAATCCACACAAAGAGACAGAAAGATATGGTTCAGTTAAAGGAACAAGATAAAACTCCAGATGCCAAAAAGAAGTTGAGATAACTAATCATAGATGTTCAAAAAATCTCCTTAACAAATTCAATGAGATGGCTAAAGAAATTAAGGATATTAAGAAGACATTGGATGAGCACAAAGAATTTGAAAGTATACACAGAAAAATAACAGATCTTATAGGAATGAAAGGTGTAATAAATGAAACTAAAAATAAACTGGAATCATATAATAGCAGATTTGAGGAGGCAGAAGAAAAGATTGCTGACCTTGAAGAAATGGCCTCTGAAAGTGAACATACAAAAGAACAGATGAAAAAAATGGAAAAATTTCAACAAGGATGCAGGCAAATAAAGGATAGCAAGAGACATGCAAACTTACATGTCCTGGGTGTCCCAGAAGAAGGAAAGGGAAAAGGGGCAGAAGGAATATTTGAAGAAATAATGGTAGAAAATTTCCCAACCCTATTGAAGTACATAGATATGCATGTCCAAGAAACACGACATACTGCCATCTGAAAAAATCTGAATAGACCAACTCTGAGACACATACTAATCAAAGTGTCAAATGCCAAAGACAAAGAGAGAATTCTGAGAGCAGAAAGAGAAAAGCAATGCATAACATATAAGGGATACCCAATAATATTAAGTGCCGATCTCTCATTATAAATCATAGAGGCAAGGAGACAATGGTATGATATCTTTAAGAAAATGCAAGAGAAAAAGTTCCAGCCAAAACTCTTATATCCGGCAAGATTGTCTTTCAAAAATTAAGATGAGTTTAGAATATTCACAGATAAACAGAATCTAAGAGTTTGTAATGAAGAGACCTGCTTTGCAGGAAATACTAAAGGGTGTGTTACAGCCTGAAAAGAAAAGACAGGAGAGAGCAGCCTGGAAGAGGGTCTAGATATGAAGATTATATCAATAAAAGTAACTAAAAGTGTCAAAAGAGTAGTGAAAATAAAATATGACAGATAAAACCCAAATATTCAGAATAGACTTAACCAACGGTGTAAAGCACTCGAACTCATAAAACTGCAACTCATTGTGAAAAGAAATTTAAAAAGACCTAAATAATTCAAAGAACATTCCATGCTCATGGATTGAAAGACTAAATATCATTAAGATGTCAATTCTACTCAAATTGTTATACAGATTCAATGCAATACTGATAAAAACTCTATCAGAATTTTTTAAATAAATGGAAAACATGATTGTCAAATATATTTGGAAGGTTAAGGGGTCCTGAATAGCTAGAAACTTCTTTAAAAGGAAAAAGAAGTAGAAGGACTCTCATCTCTGGACCTTAAATTGTATTACCTAGCCACAGTGGTAAAAACAATATGGTACTGGCATAAAAACAGACACATATACCAATGGAGCTGAATTGATGGTTAAAAAATAGACCCTCACATCTATGGTCAAGTGATTTTTGACTAGACTGTCAAATCCACCCAGTTCAGGCAGAACAGGTCTATTCAACAAATGATGCTGGGAAAATTGGATATCCATAGCAAAAGAAGGAAAGAAGATCCCTAAACAAAAATTAACTCAAAATTAATTTAAAAAACCTAAATATAAAAGCAAGAACCACAAAGTTTCTAGAAGAAAATGTAGGAAAATATCTTCAATGCATGGTGGTAGGTGGTGGATTCTTAAAGGAGATAAGAAGCAGACTGAGATGGGCTATGGATATGTAATGTATGTAGAAGTATTAATTAGCTTTACTGTAAAAGTGTGGAAGTGTACAGAGATGATGATTACACATTATAGTGAGTAACAGATGGTTTATAAATGGGGATGTGGCTGAAAATGGTAGTCTAGGGACGTAAATGGCAATTGACAGAAAGCTAGAGAATAATCTAGGGACTGAATAGCACAGTAAACCCAGAGGTGGATGAGAATAGTGGTTGATGGTACAGATGCAAAAGTGTCCTTTGTGAACTAGAGCAAGTGTACATCAGTATTGCAGGGTGGTGGGAATGTGGAGAAGCAGGGGAAAAATACAACTGGAGTGACCTATGGAGTGTGGTTAACAGTAATAATGTAATATTCTTGCATCTATGCCAAAGATGTACTATCTTGATAATGGGGGAGTATGGAAAATGTGAGCCAAATATACGCTGTGGTACTGGTAATAATTGCATGGTATTATCTCATAATCTGTAGCAAATATTCCACCACGGTGTGGTGTGTTGATAGAGGGGTGTTGTTTGTGAATTCTCCACATGTGCATGATTTTTTGGTAAGTTTACAACTTTTGTAAAAAAAAAATATTTAAAAACAATAATAAGGTGGGTTGGGGGAAAACACACCAAATATAAGATAAGGACTATAATTAGTAGTAAGATTTTGACAATATTCTTTCATAATTTGAACAAATATCTCACAAGACTTTAAGGCGTTGGTGGAGGGTTGATGTAGGGGATCCATGTATGATGTTATGAATGCTTGTTTTGTAAGTTTACAACTTTTACTGTACATTTGTTTATGTATGTTCATGTATAAATGTTATAAATAATAATAATAATATTGTGGGTTGGGGGAAAATACTTTGGTTAGCAGTAATATTTTTAGGATATTCTTTAATCAGTTAAAAATGTTTCACAACAATGCAAGGTATTGGTGGTAGGGTGAGGTATGAGAGGCCTGTATGATGTTATGTATGCTTGTTTTGTAAGTTCACAACTATTACTATACAATTATTGTTTATTCATTTTCATGTATGAGTGATAAATTCCAATAAATTTTTTAAAAAGTTAAATAAATGGAAGGACAGTCTGTGTTAATGGACTGGAAGACTAAATATTGTTATGATGTAATTTTTACCTAAACTGATTTACAGATTTAATGCAATCCCAATAAAAATACCAACAGCTTTTTTTGAAGAAATGGAAAAGCCAATTGTCGAATTTATTTGGAAGGGCAAGGTACCATTAATAGCTAAAAATATCTTAACAATGAAGAACAAATATGACTTTAAAGCATATTACTTAGTGAAAATGGTAACAAAACAGCAGGGTACTGGCATAAAGACAGACAAATTGACCATTGGAACCAAATTGAGAACTAAGAAATAGACCTTCACATCTATGGTCAAGTGATTTTGACAAGGCTTTCAAGAGTTCCCAGCTCAGTCAGAACAGTCTATTTATTCAACAAATGGTGCATGGAGAACTGGATACCTGTATCCAAAGGAAAGAAGGAGGACCACTATCTCACACCTCATACAAATAATTAACTCAAAATGGATCAGTACCTAAATTTAAAAGTGACAGACAGAAAGGTGTAGGAAAACATCTTTAAGATCTTGTGGAAGTGGTAGTTTCTTAAACCTTACACTCATAGCATGAGCAACAAAAGAAAATATACATAAATGGGACCTCCTCAAAATTAAACACTTTTGCACCTAAAAGGACTTTGTTAAAAGGGTGTAAAGGCAATAGACTCAATGGGAGAAAATATTTGGAAATCATGTATCCAATGAGTGTTTAACACACATGATATATCAAGAGATACTACAACTCAAACTAAAAAACAAAACAAACAAACAAACAAAAAAAAAACTACCCCATTTAAAATGGGCAAAATACTTGAATAGTCAATAGACCAAAAAAGAAATACAAATGCCAAAAAAATGCATGAAAAAAATTTTCAACATCACTAGCAATTAAGCAAATGTAAATCAAAACTTCAATGAGATATCATTTCACACGCTTTAGACTGGCCACTATTAAAAATTCAGAAACCTAAAAGTATTGGAGAGGAAATGGAGACATAGGAATGCTTATTCCCTGTTTGTGGATTAGAATGGTACAACCACGTGGAGGGCTTTGGCATTTCCTAAGGAAGTTGAGTATAGACTTTTCACGTGACTTAGCAATATCTCTGATAGGTATATACCTAGAAGAATTGAGAGCAGTGATACAAATAGATATCTGCACACTGATGTTCTTAGTGGTGTTATTCACAATAGCCAAAAGTTGGAAACAACCCCGGTGTCCATCAACTGATGAATGGATAAACAAATTGTGTTGTATAGACATGATAGAATATTATGCAGCTGTAAGAAGAAATGAAGTCATGAAGAATATAGCAACATGGGTGAACCTGGAGGACATTATGTTGAGTGAAGCAAGCCAGACCCAAAGACAAATACTGTATGGTTGAGTTTTTATGAACTAAATATCCAGTGTAAACTCATGGAGCTAATAATTGGAATTTAGGTCATCAGACTAGAATGAGGGTAGCATTTGGAAAGCTGAAGATTAATCTGTGCAGAATAGATAAAGGATTTTTTGTGTCCTTGGAAATTAATAGAAATGGTCAAAACACATCATAGGGCTTGCCACTAGCAGAGCTATGATTTGGGTATGACAGTGGTTGAAAGGGAAAGGCTAGGGTCATGTATATTACTAGAAGGAAAACTTAAAAATGCAACACTGGACTGTATAACATAGTGAAACCTCAGGTGAAATATGAATATGGGTAATATTGCATATATAAGACCATTTTTACAATAATTTCAAATAAAAAATAGCAATAAATAAATATTGTATAAACATATATATTTAAAAATCCTACTAAAGTGATTTTATTTGGTATTGGTATATGATAAGACACAATATTGTAGAAGATAAATTTAGAAAGTATAAATATAATGTAGGTTTTAAATATTTGAATAAATTAAATAGTTTTGAATTAGCAGAATATTGTTAAACATTTTACCCCTGAAATAAGGTTGAACATTATTTTAAATGTTCAAAAACATTTAGGAGCAATAATAAGATGTAATGTTACAAAGAAAATCTTAATATAAATTTCAAAATAAAAACATATTTATAATTCTATTGCTTGAAGGAAAACAATATATCTGATTATAATTATGAAAGTTTATATAACCAACAAATAAAATCCTTGAAAAATCATAAAGTACTTTTAAAAATATCCTTTAAATAGCAGTTTTTAATTTCGTAGATTGCCTATGAAATATACCATGAAATGGGTTGGCTATTAAAAATTGGAAATGATTAGCTTTCAGTTTGAGGCCATGAGAAAGTCCAAATCAAAGCATAGTGAGGTGCTGCTCTCCCTGAATCCTGTGGTAAAGGCTCCACTCTCATCAAGCACTGGGATGGTAGCCAGGCTCTAGACCCCATCCTCATCAAGTGTGGGGTTGGCACCTAGACATTCCTCATTCCACAAATCCTCTGAGAAATCTAGAGTGCTAACACTCTTCCTGAACAACAGGTCAGAAGGCCTGCCCTATTCAAGTGCTAGGGCTTACTCACGCTTTCCACACACATGAGTAGGCATTCTCTCTTGCTTGCAAAGATGTCTTTGGTCCAGACATTAGTTTCCATGGTTCTGCCTTTGAAATGAGTTAGTTAGCTTGCAAGACACTTCCAATACTTCTTATGATCCAACTTCACCAGGCCTCTTTTCTTCCAGACTTATAATTGACTTAAAGTCACCAAAGACCTGAAAAATGAAACACAAGTAATGACCCATGAGGAGATGGGTTACATTTAAAAAGAACTGAATGATTGTCCAATTTACATTGAAAGAAATCAGGGAAATATGTGTGAGAATAGATATTAAGAATGAGTGACAATGGTGGAAGGAACACAAAGTTGGATCAAGCTGAATTTATTGATATGGACCCACTAAGCAGAAATTTTGTATGAAAAATTGAACCTCAAGGAGTTAGAATGGATATTAACTGTTTTTTTTTGTTTGTTTGTTTGTTTGTTTGTTTTCTGATGGTTGGCTGAATCATGGACATAAATGTAGCCTACAATGCTTGAGGTCAAAATGCAGAACTTCCCTGATATAATGTAGATAAGGGGATCAAAAAACTTAGAGAGATTGGAATGTCAGAGTGGATTTATCATGTAAAACCTGATCATTTACCCCAGGAATATTTAGAGGACACAACATTCACCAGGACTCTGCCGAATAAATTTATGAGACTAATCACATCATCCTCAAAGGGCTAAGTGGGTGCTCTTCTGTGAAGGTATTTTATTACTGGAACTACTGTCACTGAAATTGTATGCTAAAACACTATGGGGATGATGAGATACCAGGTTGACAGAAGACAAGTGGAAGCACTTAATTGACAATGACAACATAGATGTTGCTACCATAATGGACAGAAGACTCAAAGAAGTAATCAAAATAGTCTGATTAACACAGACCTTTGGCATTGCCGATTAAGTCTGGAGTATCAATTAGCAAAATAGATGGGCAGTCTACTAAATTCTTACTTGAGTGGTATAAGAAGAAGAGCTCTGGGTCAAGAGAACAAAAGTCTAACTAGAATTATAAAAACAGATATTTATGGATTTTTAATCAATTTTCTGAGACAGTTTCCTGACCCAAAGACTCATCAATGAATGGAAGGCCAGGTCCCTTTGTGAAATGACCTTGCCACACATCCAAAAATTTATACAGTTAACCTTCCTCCCAACCTTCCCTGAAAACCTATTGCCTTTTACCAGGAGAGCAGTGCATTGGAGAAAAAGAAATGATCAGGTATTTGGAGGATTATTAGACACCAGCTCAGAAGTGATATTAAATCCAGGAGACCACTGTGGTCCACAAATCAGAGTAGAAGCTTATGGATATCAGGTTACCAATGGAGTTTTACCTCTGATACTTCTTCCAGTGGGTCCAGTGTTTCCCTTGACCCGTTCTGTGGTTTTTTCCCCATTTCCATAATGCATCATTGGAATCGACATACTCAGCAACTGGCAGAATCTCCACATTTATTCCCTGATATGTGGAGTGAGCGCTAATATGGTAGGAAAGGCCAAGAGGAATCCAATAAAACTGCTTCTACATAACAAAATAGTAAACCAAAAGCAATACTTCATTCCTGGAAGGGTTGCAGAGATTAGTGCCACAATCAAGGACTTGATGGTTGCAGGGGTGGTGATTCCAACCACATTCCCATTCAAATCTCCTATTTGACCCATGAAAAAAAAAACAAAGGGATCTTTGAGGATGACAGTGGTTTATCATGAACTTAACCAGGTGCTGAATTTAATTGCAGCTGCTGTTCCAAAGGTGATATCATTGCTTGAACAAATCAATGCATCATGTGGTGTACTCGGTAGACAGCTATTGATGTGGCAAATACATTTTTCTCATTTTTTTTAAATAAAAGCAACCAGAAAGAGTTTGCAGTCAGCTATCAAGGCAAGAAATATACCTTCATTGTCCTACTTCTGGCATAAATCAACTTTCCAGAACTTTCTCATGACCTAGTCCTCAGGGACCTAGATCAGCTCTCCCTACTACAAGATATCAGTCATTATATTGATGATATCATGTTGACTGTACCTAGTGAGAAAGAAATAGGAACTATTCTAGAATTATTGGTGTTTCAGTTTGGCAGTTTGATGTAATTATGAGTTCCAAAAATCTATATTAGATTATGCTTGTAAACTGATCTGTTCATCTGAGCATGATTAACTTATAATTGGGACTTTGATTGGGCCACGTCAGTAGGGCATTGAGCCCCACCCCTTGGTGAGTAGGGAAATCAAATATAAAAGACAAGGCAAAGGACAGAGGAAGCAGTTCTGATGTTGGAGTTTTGATGCTGGAGTCCAGGGAGGGGAGCAGACGGAGGAGCTTGTTCATGAAGAAAGAAAAAAGGCCCCGGGATAGAGACAAGCCATTCACCTGGCAATTTCACAGCTGGCGTTGTGGAGAGAAGCAAAGCCTAGAGAGCCTCATAGTCTACAGCTGACCTTGTGGAGGAAACAGAGGAGCTAAGCCCGGAGAGAAATGCATCCCTGGAAAGAGAGGAACCCAACCAGCCTGAACCGTGGCAAACATCGGCAGCTGTCTTGCTCCAACACGTGGGAATGGACTTTGGTGAGGGAAGAAACTAACGCTTTATGGCCTGGTAGCTGTGGACTTCTACCCCAAATAAACACCTTTTATAAAGACCAATCACCTTCTGGTATTTTGCATCAGCACCCCTTTGGCTGACTAATACAATTGGCAAGACATTTATGTTTTGGATGGTAGGAAATAAATCAAACAAAATTCAAGGTCCTTCCAGTTCAGTGAAATTTCTAGGTGTCCAGTGATGTGGGACACATTGAGATATCTTTTCTAAGGTGAAGGATAAGCTATTGCTTATCCTAAAAAGAGACACAATACCTACATGACCTAAAACCTAAAAAGAGACACAATACCTAGATGGCCTCTTTCGATTTGGGAGACAACATTTTCCTCATTTCGGTGTGCCTCTCCTACCATCGACTGAGTGACATGAAAAGCTGCTAATTTGAAGAGGGATTGGAAGAATAGGAGACTCTGCAACAGGTCCAGGATGTGGTGCCTTCTGCTTTGCCACTTGTACCATATGATTCAGCAGATCCAATGGTGCTAGTAGTGTCAGTGACAAATAGAGGTGCTTTCTTGAACATTTTGCAGTTCCTTATAGGAAATCATAGTGCAGACCTTTAGTATATTGGAGCAAATTCCTGCAATCCTGTGTAGAGAACTACTCTCCCTTTCTTTCTTTTTTTTTTTTTACCGGGAGGTCCCAGAGATTGAACCCATATGGCAGATGGACGCCCAACCACTGAAGCCACATCTGCCCCCCAGCTACTCTACTTTTGAGAACAGCTTTAGCCTGCTACTGGACCTTAGTAAAGGCAGAGTACTCATATACAGGCAGCCAATTTTTCATGAGCCCTGAGTTGCCGATAATGAATTGTGTTTTGTCTAACACAACAACTCTTAAATTGATTGTGCACAGCAGCACTCCATCATAAAATTTAAGTGGTATTTCAAGATAAGATTTAGCAGACCCTGAGGGTACAAGTAAGTTATATTGGGAAGTCACCCAGATGCCCATGGCCCCCACTCCTGCCACATTATCTTCTTCTTATAAACTCATAACTTTGACCTTGTGGAGAGTTCCTTGTGATCAGTTTATGAGTAAGAAAAAATTCAGTCCTGATATACAGATGGTTCTACATGATATACAGGTAACACCAGTGAGTGGAAAGATGTCACATTAAAGCACCATTCTGGAACATTCCAGAAGAGCAATAGTTGAAAGGAAATCATCCCAGTGGGCAGAACTTCAAACAGCTGCTTGTCTAATAGACTGGAAGGAATAATGGCTGCTGAAGGTTGTTTGTTATGCTGATTCATGGTTTGCTGCCAATGGTTTGGCTGGATGGCCAGGGACTGGGAGGGAAATTGTTTTGATAAATAGTGACAAAGAGATCTGGGGAGAGAGGTATTGGATAGATTTCTCTGAGTGGGCAATGAACATGGGGATATTTGTCTCTAATGTGAATGCTCAACAATTAGTGATTCAGGAGAGGAAGATTTTAATAATCAAGTAAATAAGATGACCCATTCTGTGGATACCAGTCAGCCTCTTTCCCCAACCACTCTTGTCATTGCCTAATGGGTTCATGATCAAAGTGGTCATGGTGGTAAGGATGGAGGTGATGCTTTGTTAAAGGAAAATGGACTTCAACTCATCAAGGCAGACATGGATATAGCTACTGATGATAGTCCAATCTGCCAGAGAATTAGTCCCCAATAGGATAGCATTCCCCAAAGTAATCAGCCTGCTAACTGGTGACAAGTTGATTGCATTGCCAACATTCTTTATAGAAAGGGCAATATTTTGTTCTAACTAGAAGAGACATGCATTCCAAGTATAGTTTGACCTTCTCTGCATGAAATGCTTCTGAAAAAAATTACCATCTGTGGACTGACAGGTTGGCAAATCCACCATCATGATATTCAACACAGCATTGCTTCAGAACAATGAATCTACTACATGGCAAATGAAGTATGGGAATGGGCTTATGGAGTTAAATGTCTTGCCATTTTCTCAATCACCTTGAAGTCGCTGATGTAATGGTGGAATGACTTTGAAAACTCAGTTAGAACATCAACAGGTTCTCTTGCAGGGCTAGGGCAATTTTCTCCAGGAAACTGTATATTCTAAAAATCAGTGTCCATTCTATGGTGCTGTTTCTTCCATAGCCAGGATTTATGGGACCAGGAATCATGTGGTGGAAATAGGAGAGGCACCTCTTATTATTATCCCTAGTGATCCAATAGAAAAATGTTTTCTTCCTTTCCCTCAACCTTAATCTCTGGTTGTCTAGAGGTCATAGTTTCAAAAGGAGGACTATATACAACAGGAGAAACAACAATGATTCCACTGAACTTGAAGTTAAGGCTACTACCCAGTCATTTTGGGTTCCTCATGCCTCTGAATCAACAGGCAAAGAAGGGAATTATTGTGCTCACTGGAGTGATTACCTGACTATTAAGGGAAAATAGGACAGCTACTACAGACAATAGGTAAAAAGTAGCTTGCCTGGAATACAAGAGATCAGCTAGGGCATCTGTTAGTACTGCCATAACCTGTGATGAAAGTCAAAGGAAAATTGCAACAACCCAATCTAGACAGGGTTACTAATAGCACAGATACTTCAGGTATAAAGGTTTGGCCCACCCTTCTGGACAAAGAACCATGGCCAGCTGATGTGTTTGCTGAAGGTAAAGATAATATGGAATGAGTAGGGGATGATGGTAATTATAAACATAAGCTTTGACCATATGACATTTTGCAGAAATAAGGATCCTAATGGTTACGAGTATTTCTTCCTTATTTTGTGATAAGTATGTTTACAATTATATGTAAATCAAATACTGTTATTTTATTCCCTATAATAGCCCCTTGTCATATGACATAGCTTGTATTAACTTCATGCCACAGTATTTAAGTTATAGGGTGTCAAGTTTAATAGTGAATATTATGCTAGGATTTTCACATTATACTGGAAAGTTAGTTTGTTTCTAGTTTTACACAGGAAAGGTGAGCATTTTTAGGGAAAAATATAACTTAAATATGGTTTAAGGAGACATGTATGCATGCCAAGTTGACATGGATAGACTGTGATGGTTAAGTTCATGTGTCAAGTTGACCAGCTTATGGTGTCCAGATTTTTTCAATAAGATAGATGTTATGAGGAAATTTCATGGATTTAAATAATCAGTACGTTGATTGGATATTTGGCTGATTTCATCTAAAACAAAAGTGTAGACTGCCTCAACAATGAGAGAAGTCCCATCCAATTATCTGAAAGCCTTAAAATGAAAAGTGATGATTTGAGAAGTCAGAAAGGAGATTTTCTGCCTCTAATTCAGCAGGCCACCTTCTCCCAGGGAATTCATAAAAAATATTCATTGGTGTTCCCACTTTGTGTCTGGCTTTGATATTTGGATGTGAGAACCCCCATAGTCATGTGAGCCAACTCCCATAAAAATTTTAAAATATTTACATATATGCATATATATATAAATATAAATTATATATATTGTTAGTTCTGTTTCCCCAGAGCACCTTATTACACTGAACAAGAAGTCAAAGGCAATAAAGGAACAATAAGTATTCATAGCAATAGAGGAAAAAAGTGAAGATAGAAAAAAAGAAGAGAAGAATAAGATGAAAAAGGAACAGAAAAACAATGACAACAGAGGAGAAGGAGTAAGAGAGAGGAGGAGAAAGAGGAGGAGGAGTAACAGTGGAAGAGGGAGAGGAAGAGGGAGAAAAGAAGGAAAAGAAGGAGGAGGAAGAGGAGGATGTGCAACAGGGGGAGGAGGAGGTTGAGAAGTTTTCAGAGAGAGAGAAGACTTTATAAGAAAATTAATTAGATCAATTATACCTAAAATGATCCTGAAGTTTAATTACATTTTCAAGGTGCAGAAATAGAAAATCAAATAGATACTTTAGTGGCAAGTGTGGAATTATCCAGAAAGAAGATATTTGAAGCCATAACAATGAATAAGATATAAAAGGATACATAGGGGAAGCGGGAGTGGCTCAGTCGATAGAGCCCCCATTTACCATATGGCGAGGCCCCGGGTTCGCTTCCTGGGGCCTCCTTGTGAGGGCAGGCCGGCCTGCGCAGCCTAGTGGGCTGATGCAGCAAGCCCTCACAACAGGAAGTGGGTGTGGCTGAACCAACAGAACCCCTGTTTACCATGTGTGAGGCCCCAGGTTCGCTTCCCGGGGCCTCCTTGTGAGGGCAGGCCGGCCCGCGTGGCGCGAGGGGCTGATGCAGCGGGACCTCACAGCAAGGGGAAGATAAGCAGACATGGAGAAGGCACACAGCAAATGGACACAGCAAGCACAAGCAGCAAGGGGGGGGATAAATAAATAAATAAATAATTTTTTTTAAAATAAATAAATAAAAGGATATATAGAACTTCCACTAGGACTTAGACTGTAGAAATCTGCAAAGAATATTATCTCAGCTGTAACAGTATTAAAAAGCTATATTATCTACAAAATCAAAGTTTCCATGAGACCATGAGAAAGATGTGATAGGAAACATCCAATAAACAGGAATACCAAGGAGAAACAGGACCCTCAAAAAGGAGTTGGGGCAAATGTACTCTTTCACCTTGGCAGAGGGTGGGAGAAGATGTAAACACTGTACAAGCACATAGGAAGAATACAGATAAATTATAAATGATTGCTAAAACCAAATGTGGCCTACATTGTCAGTTAAAAAGCCCTAATATTAAAGGATTAGCATTCATTCTTAATATATTCCCTGCTAATTTTTTCTAAGTGCTCATGAAAAAGACAATGGACAGGTTGGAAATTTTTCAGTCAAGTTCACTGTGCAACCTACAAAAAACAAAATATCTTCCTCCTCTTCTATTACTAAATGAAGAACTGCTATTACTTTACAAACTATAGCTTTATTCTTATATTAGTTTTCCCAAATAACAGATAAAATTATTGAGATACCAAATTATAGAATTGTTGCTGCATTCTGGAAGCATCCAATCAAATGGCAAAACTTCATGTCCTTATACCCTCTCCCAAGTTACCTAATCAAAGACTAAATCATATAATCTTAAAGCCTAAGTTCTTTCTAAAATCATTTTATACAGAAAGCACATTGTATGTTTACTTCTTTGCAATGAGAAATGAAACCAAGCTGTTCAATGACATTTTTTCCTGGTAGTCTTTGGCTAAAAAATATTGACTATTACTAGACTAAAGGATATAGTGGAGAAGACATAAACCTTTATGAATACATCAGACATTTCATCAAAAAGCATAACTCTATTAAGAGTCCAAAGAAATGCTAGAAATAAAACTTTTAAAAAGCATAAACACATAATTTAAGAAACAAAGAATTTCATCAACAGGATTATCAGTACTCAATATAGTTGACAAAAGATTTAGTGACCTTGAAGATAAGCCAATAATAATTAACTATACAGAAAAGATGTTTAAAAAAAAAGTGTGGGGAATAATATACAGTGCTATGGGACAATATCAAACATTTACCATAGGTATATCATAACTAAACTAAACTAAAATAAGAATAGATGTTGAGATTCCTGGGGAAGATCACAGAGTAGGGCTCTTGAGGAATCAGTCCTTCAACCAAAACAATCAGTTAACAGGAAGAACCTGTTTGAAACAAATGTTTTGAAACTCCAGAGGCAAGAATAACACTGTGAACCATCTAGGGAAGACGTGGATGAAGAGTCTGATAAACTATGATTAAAGAGATTAAATTGTTCTTGCTGCACAGTGGCTACTGGAGCCCATCCCTCATCTTACACCAGGCCCCCTTGGAGTCCAGACCCTGAATAACTCTGGTAAAAGAAAGGGCTATAAAAACCCTCAAATGGTGGCCATGATTGATCATTGATGATATATTTTGATTAGTAAATTAGGATCACTGGGGGACTGACTCTGAGGGCATCTATTATTTCAACAAACCCCCAACAGAGGCATTGGCAGCCATTGTTTTACCCCTGCCCTGGACAGAGGAAGTAACAATCATTGTTTCAACACTTCCCAGACAGCATTGGAGGTGGTTGAGATTTAAAGATGTATTTCTTCCTCAAGGTTAGGGGGACAGTTTTTGAAGGGCTGCATTTGCTGGGCAGGTCAGGGAAGCTCAGTTTTAGGAAGCCATTAGAAAAGTTCTTAGTGCCCTTCTTGATCCCCTTCCCATGGAACTTTGGAGATAGTCTTCTCCCCTTTCATGGTTCCTGGCCCAGTTTTGGCTAGGAAAAACTGACATGAGAAGATGTCCCCATGGTGACACTTATCCCAGAATTTTCACTCCAAGCAAGAGCAGCTTGAAACAATGATAAGAATGTAAAAATCTAAAGAGTGAAAAAGTCCTGTAAAAGGCTCGCCAGCTTCAAATACCCTGGATAAGTAGATCTGCCTCCTGAGTAACAGAGGGGGCAACCAAACTCCTGTAAACAGAGAAACACCAAAACAACTAAAAAGTGAATGCCCAAGACAAGACAGAGGAACAGAAAGACAGGGAAAACTCTGCAAATTATATTTGCCTCAGACAGGCTTATCAGATAGCAGGACTGAAAGCCAAGTATATCTTTGTTTCATGCTCAGCTGGTTGCAAAATCATAAAAACAGACAACCAAGGAATAAATCCAAGAAGTAACATTTTAAAATATTAAAATGCACAGTGTGTAAAAAAAAGTACAAAACAAACAAAGAAATTATAACATCTGAAGAAAGAGGATGGAAATACAGAAAACACCAATAAAGAAAATGAGAATGTGGACATACTGAACAAACCCTTTAAAGAAATTATCTTAAAAATGCTGGACAAGAGGGAGTAAAGTATGTAGGAAAAACTAAAAGATATCAGGAAAACAATGAGTGAACAATATGAGAGTCTAAAAGAAGATATAAAATTTTAATAAAGGAAACAAACAGAATGTCTAGAGTTGATGACCACAATAAATGAAGTGAAAAAATGCCCAGGAATGTTTCAAAATCACATTGCATCTGGTAGAAGAAAGAATCAGTGAACTTAAAGACAATACACTTGAAATGAGTCAGGCTGAAGAAAAGAAAGAAAAAAAGAATTATTAAAAGTGAAAATAGCATAAGACAGCTTTGAGAAACTATCAAGTGCATGAATATAAGCATTAGGGGAGACAAAGAAGGAGAAGAAAGAAAAGGGGCAGTGGAAATAGTCAAAGAAATAATTAGAGACAACTTCCAAAACATAGCAAAAAACTTGAATATGCACATCCAAGAAGTTCAGGGAACACCAAACAGGATAAAAATGAAAAAAAACAAAACAAAAAAAAACCAGAATAAACAATACATCCCATTATATAGTCACTGCAGTAATGAATGCAAAGGACAATGAGTGTTTGGAAAGCAGAAAGAGAAAAGCAAGGTATTTCATAAAAGGCAACCCCAAATAGATTAAAAGTGCCAATTTCTCATCAGGCACCATGGAGGCAGTTCTCTGACATATTTAAAGTGCTAAGTGAAAACAACTGCCAGTCAAGAATTTTACATTTGGTGAGACTCACTTTTAAAAATAAGGGTGAAAGTAAGACATTGGTAGATAAATAAAAGCTGAGGGAGTTCATTGCCACTAAACCTTTTCTGTAAGTAATGCTAAAGAAAGCTGTTCAGATTGAAAGGAAAGGACATTACACAATGGTTCAAATCAGTATAGAGAAATAAAGACCTGTTGTAATGGAAACAATGTGGTAACAATAAATACCAGTAACATGGTATTGTATTGTTTGGTATGTAACTAGACTTGTTACTCTCAACAGGCATTAACATGCATATACATAAAATGTAATGATAAATCTATGGTTTTGGAAATACAATGTACAAACATATAAGAGGCAACAATTTAAAAAATGGATGGGATTGAAGGATTTATTGGAAAAGTGTATTTGAATGCTATTGAAATAAAACTGATATCAGAAAAATTATAATTGTTATATATTTAGTACATTAAATTTTAATCCCATGTAACCACAGGGAAACTGATAAAAAATATATCCAGATAAAAATGAGAAGGAACTAAATGTGATAAAACACAAGAAAGCAAATAAATATAATATTAGGCTTTAGCAAAATTGAGGAACAAAAAAAGGTGTAAGAGTTATAAAGACTCCATATCAAAATAGTAGGAGAAAGTCTTGTATTATGAATAATGACTTTAAAAGGGAAATGGATTAAACTCTCCAGTCAGAAGGCAGATATTGGCAGAATGGATAAAAAAGCATGCAAGAGACTCACCATAAAGTCAAACATACAAATAGTTTGAGGGTGAAAGGATGGAAGAAATATATCATGCAAGTAATAATGAAAAGAGAGATGGGTTGTATGTACCACTGTTGGATAAAACAGACTTTAAGTCAAAAACAGTTACAAGGGACAAAGATGGTCATTATTTGCAGACAAAGGGGATAATTCAACAAGAATATGTAACAATTATGAATATGCACTTAAACACAGGGCCCCAAATTACATGAATATAACACTGGCAGTTTTGAAGGGGAAAATTGATGGTGCAATATTAATAGTAGGAGACTTTCACACAACACTCTCAATAATGGATAGGACATCTAGTCAGAAGATCAATAAAGAACTAAAGGACTTAATGTTACACTAAACCAACTACACCTAACAGACATATATAGAACACTGCACCCAATAAAATAGAATAAACATTCTTTTCAAGTACACAAGGATAATTCTCAGGATAGACCATATATTGGGTAAAAAACAAGTCTAAACATTCAGAATATTGAAATCATACAATGTATGTTCTCTGACAAAAATAGAATGAAGCTAAAAATCAATAATAGAGGAAGAAATGGAAAATGAACAAATAAGTGGAAATTACACAACATAATATTAAACAAGCAATGGGTTAAAGAAAAAATCAGAAATGAAATTAGGAAATATCTTAAAGCAAATGAAATTGAAAATAGAAAATTCCAAAACTTATGGGATGCAGCGAAGGCAGTGATGACAGATAAATTTGTAGGCCTAAATGTTTATATTAAAAAAGAAGGAAGACTTCAAATCAAATACCTAAACACAAAATTAGAAGAAATAGTAAAGAATTGCAAATTAAACCCAAAGTAAGCAGAAGGAAGGAAATAACAAAGATTAGAGCAGAGATAAAAAAATAGAAAAAAAAAACAGGACAGAGAATCAACAAAACAAGAGTTGGTTCTTTGAAAACATCAATAAAATTGACAAACCTTTAGTTAGATTGACAAAGAAAAAAAGAGAGAGAGGATACAAATAATGAAAACAGAAATGAAACACGATTCAATACTTCCAATCTGACTTAAATAAAAGTGACTATAAGAGGATATTATAAACAACTGTATGTCAAAAAATTAGGTAACTTAGACAAAATGCATAAATTCTTAGAAACACGCAAATTTCCTACATTGGCACAAGAAGAAATAGATCTAGACAAACCAATTACTAGTAAAAAGATTGTAATCACAAACCTCCAAAGAAAGAAAAATCCTGGACCAGATGGCTTCACGGGACATCTACCAAACATTCCAAGAAAATTTAACTACAATTCTGCTCAAATTCTTCCAAAAAATTGAAGAAGAGGGAACACTCTAAAACACATTCTACAAGGCCAATGCCACTCTCATTCCAAAGCTGGATAAAGAAAACACAAGTAAAGAAAACTATGGTCCAATATCTCTTATGAATATAAATGCAAAAATCCCAAACAAAATAATATCAAATCAAATCCAACAGCATATTAAAATAATTATGCAACACGATGAAGTGGGATTTATCCCTGGTATGCAAGGTTGGTTCAACTTAAGGAAATCTATTAATGTAATACACCACATTAATAAAATGAAAGAAAAAATCACATGATCATCACAATTGTTGTAAAAAAGGCATTTAACAAAATATAGTATTCTTTCTAGTAAAAGTACTTAGAACACTAGGAATAGAAGGAATTTTCAACATGATAAAGGCATGTATGAAAAGCCCACTACTTACATTCTATTTAATGGTGAAAAGAATGAAAGCATTCCATCTAAATTTAGGAATAAGGCAATGATGCCCCATGTCATGACTGTTATTCATTATATTAGTGGAAGTTTTAGCAAGAATAATTAGGCAAGAAAAGAAATAAATGGCATCCAAATTGGAAAGGAAGAAGTAAAAATCCCTATTCGCAGATGATATGATCCTATATAAAGAAAAGCCTGAAAATCCACGAGAAAGCTCTCAGTGCTATGAAATGAATTCAGAAAAGTTATGAGGTACAAGATCAATATCCAAAAAATAGTTTCTATTCACAAGCAATGAACAATAAGAAATCAAGAAAAAAATCCATTCACAATGGAAAGTAAAAGAATCAAATATCTAGGAATAAATCTAACCAAGGATGTAAAGGGTTTATACAAAGAAAACTATAAAACATTGTTAAAAGAAATAAAAAAAGAACAAAAAATGGAAGTTCATGGATTAGAAGACTAAAAAATATTTAGATGTCAATCATACCCAAAGCAACTTATCGGTTCAACACACTCCCAATCCAAATTCCAAAAATCATCATTGCAGAAATGGAAAATCCAATCATCAAATTTATATGGAACATAAGGTGCCCAATAGAGCTAAAGTCATATTGAATAAGAAGTTGGGGGACTCATAATTCTCTATCTCAAAACTTATTACACAGCTACAGCTATCAAAACAGCATGGAATAGGCACAAGAAAAGAAATATAGCCAAATAGAATTAAAAATTGAAAGCCTAGAAATCAACCTTCACATTTATTGCCAACTGATTCTTGAGAAGGGGGAAAAGACCACTCAAATGGGGAAGAATTGTCTCTTCAACAATTGGTGCTGGGAAGCCTAGAACTCCATTTGCAAAAAAATGGAGGACTCTTACCTCACACTATATACAAAAGTCTACTCAAAATGGATAAAAGCCCTAAATATAAGATCCCAAAGTATCAAATTTCTGCAAGAAATCATAGGGAAGCATTTTCAGAACGTTGCATTAGGCAATGTTTTCTTAGAATTTACACTCAAACCACGAGCAACAAAAGGAAACTAGATAAATGAGACCAACGTTAAAAAACTTTTTGCCTTGAAGGACTCTGTCACAAAAGTATAACATAAACCTACACAATGTGAGAAAATACTTTGAACACTTTCTGATACATGCTTAATATTCGGACTATATGAAGAAATCCTTCAACTTAACAACAGTCAGACAACTTAATTTAAAAATGGCCAAATGACTTAAATAGACTTCTCTCCAAAGATGAATAATTGAAAAGAAAATACATGAAAAGATTTTCCTACAGGGAAATGAAAATCAAAACCAAAATATGATTCTATTTCATACCCTTTAGAATGGCTGTTCTTTAAAAATGGAAATAACAAGTGTTGGAGAGAATGCAGAAAGATAGGAACACTCATTTATTGCTGGTCACAATATAAAATGCTGTAACTGCTGTGGAATAGAGTTTGGCAGTTTCTCAGAAATCTAAGTATAGAACTACCATATGACCTATCAATCCCATTACTAAATACATATCCAAAAAAATTGAATGCAGGGATTCAAACAGATATATTTGCAAACTGATTGTCATAGCAGCATTATTCACAAATTCCAAAAAATTGAAGCAACTCTGTTGCCATTCGGGAACTGGGTCCATGAAAACGGTGCCACGGATGAGAAAGAATAAGACAAAGAGAAGAAAAAACTGGGATCAGGGGTCTCTCTGTCCGAAATGATGAGAAGAGCCCATCCACACCATAGAGTGTGGCTTTTATTTGGTTTTTGACCAATCAAAATACATATGCACATATCCAAAGGCAATAGATGTGTGACAGTTTACATTTTACTAAAACCCAGCAAGTCTTGAAGGGTTTTACATTCCTGCATGTAGCAGATGTTGTAAATCCTATCTATCATACAAAGTACTCAAAGGAAGCTCAGGATGTTTCCCGACCCAGCTACTATAAGATCCTATCTCATTATCTTGAGACTAGGCTCTTATCTCCTACATTCCAGGGTGATCTGCTTACTGTCAGTAATCATGGCCTTTGATTGAAACTCCATCATTTCCCCCTTTTTTATTAATTAAATTTTTTCAGTGAAGACTATAAGAACCCTTATATATGCTGATACAAGGTGACCTTCTGTCACACTTGTCTTCTTCCATAGGCTCTTGTGACTGTGCCTGTCTTAGGTTGCCCTCCTCTGAGAATCTTATCCATCATTGGCCACCAGTCAGGCCTTTGAGCTCTTACATGGAAGGCAATTATATTAATATTTATACTTCTTCATGTTCCTTAAGTGAATATTTTTGTGCAGATAATTAGTATTAAGATTAAGGGGTTATTAGTAGAATCTTTCTGCAAAATAATGCAAAATTAGTTTTTCATGGCCAAGTTTCTTAACATAAATGTACTTATCTGATCTAATTCTTCATTTTTTCTATGCATATATGTCATTACTCTACTCTTGACAATACAAACAATTAAAATGCATAAAGCAATAGTTCCTAATCCAATCCAAAATGATATTTGAACTGTTTTTTTCTGTTTCTACCAGTGAAATGGAAGTTTTCAGACCATTTTTATGCCAGTCTAAGGATTTTGTTGAGTTTGAACTCCTTGATGCAGGGTTGTGCCAATGATGACTGCAGTGGTTATGATGCCAATCAGTCCCAAAATTCCTGCTATTAAAAGTCCAATCAGTCTTTTAGTTCCTTTTAAATAATGGTTGAGGAAATGCAACAGCAACTGGGATTCTGGAGACTGCTGCCAATGTCTGGTCATCCAAACTGGTAACCATAGTCCTTTTCTTCTTCTTGCTATGAAAAGAGTTGGATTTTCCTGCAAATATGAATTCTGAATTCATGTAAATAAAGAGCAATTGGAGCAACTAATGTTCCTTTCACCAAAAGTTACTTTTCCAATGATAAAAACTATAGGATCTTGTCCACATACTGTTAAGAAATTGAGTTTTCTTTTTAAAATAGTAATATTAGTTTTACTGTTCCATGTTAGTCCCATTCAAAAATTGGAACAGTTCCCAAAAATAATTTCCACAAATAACTTTGAGTTTTGTTAAGTTTAGTCTCCCATGGTTGTGGGAAATATCTTCCTTGATTTTTCCAAATTATTGAGCTGTTAGTAAATGCTGTATTACCAAAATTCCAGAAATAAGGATTACTGTCATTAGTAATTATGGTTGAATTATTAATGAACTAAGATATGGTTGTGTTTTTAATAGGTTTTGGTATCCCTATAAGGGCCTGATCCTTTACAATTCCATAGGAATCATTAAGCAACACAGCCTCTGTAAGCCCATGACAAATATGCCATTTGTCATTACGTAGTCGGTTGTGAGAGTGACATGTAAGATTTTCCATATTTTCTGGTTTATTTGGTAAGGAAGGGAAAATGAGAACATAAATTCGAGTTTGATTTTTCTCTGTTAAAACTACACTGTGATTTTTAGGTTGCATGCATACAGAACCATATCCAATACAAATAGGGCAGTTTATAAAAGGTAAAGTTAAATTTTCTATAAGTTTCCCTTTTTCTTTTGGCTTAATTGGTAGTCATATATCTACAGGTCCTGGAAGATGGTGAGATTGATTAAGATAAATTGGGTAAGACTCATTGATCCAAGTTAACAGCTCTAAAAGAGGTGGGTTGGTAATGTATGTCCAATAAGTGTAATTATGATGTGGCATCTTACTTTGACCTAATACTTTACCTATAATTAATTGAATGTGAAACCACCATGTACATAGTTTAAGTTTTGGCAGCATCTTCAACTCTAGGCTTGATTCTTCTGGAGGGGATCCACTGCTGTTCTCCTGTTTCTGTAATGATAAGAGCAAACCCTTGGCCCCAAATCTTTACCTCTCCTTTTTCCTATTTATTGGTTGTTTCATCTTTCCAATATATTGGTTGTCCATATTTTTCATTTTTATTTTTATTAACCTCCCAATGACTTTCTGCTGCTGTGGTATTAGAAATTTGTTGTATATTAAGAAAATTTAAGGTAAGCAATGCTTCAGATAGTTTGTCTTTAGCAGAGTCTCTTGCATCTCCCCCTTTTTGTTTTTGCAACATTAATTTTATTGTTTACAAACAGGGGTTTAACTGTTATATTCCAATCTTTTATAATATGTATACATACATTCATATGCTTACCAAACCAGGGGATACACTGATATATTTGGCTTAGTGTTGGTTAGAGTTTTTGATAGATACAAGATAAATGTTAATATGTATATTTAGTTTAATAAGCCTATACTGCATAATCAATTAAAAGATTAAGTTAATATTGATACTTACCAATATTTAACTTTTAGCTGGGAAATGTTGAATTAGCAACTGATACTAGAGTTTTGGTTGACTGTGTTTAGGATTAATTAATTTGATACTACAGATGCCAACTTGTGAGTATTTTGCTAATTCCTGAGGAAGGGGCCAGCCTCCCCAGGAAGGAACACAACACTCTTTGGGCAGTATATTTTAAGGTTTATGCATCAGTCCCTGGGAGAGTGGCCAGCTCCTCCAGAGAGGAATACAACACCTTTTGAAATGTACTTTATCTTTTTAAATTTGTTATAAAGCATCATTGATGTGCTTATTATTTTAGTCCCCCCCTTTTTTTTTAATTAGCAAAGGTGGAGTAAATCAGAAAAACTTAAGTTAAAGCATCTGCCTTTTGATTTTTAGGCAGAGAGGTAGTTTTATAACACATATTATTATATTTTAAAATAATTAATATTAAGATTAATAACAGTAGACTTTTATTTAATATTAGACCAAAACATTAAATTTTCAGCAATTTTATACACCTCTAAAGTATTTATATGAACTTTTTATTTGTCTAAATTTAACTGTTATAAAATTAGAAAATTTCTTTTAATTGAACAGTTTTAAATACTTCATTCAACTTATAATATATCACATGAACTTAACTATTTTTAGTATTTTATCTTTTTCTAGGTGACAGACCAAATTATTTGTAATAGTTTGAAACAGAAAGCTTTTTTGAGAAAGCAGGTTTAAACATTATGTTCTTTTAAAAGTGATAAAGCTTGTTTCTTCAAGGAAACGTTAAGGTTAAAGTATAAGAAGCTACTTTGATAAAATACTTTCTTTTTTGCATAGAAAAACTGTGTAAACTTTTATTAAAACAGATTAATGACTTGAGAAACTTTGAGAGAGAATAAAACTTTAACTTTGTTTTAATAACCAATCATTTTATCTTAGAATAAAATTACTTTTTTTTTCTTTAATAATAAAATCATATTCTATATGCCTTCCATATTTAAGTTACCACAATGATTTTGGAAACTGTTTTTAAGCAAACTTCTGACAACATGCAATTACCATCAACATATAGTTTTTTTATAACTATTTTTATTATTTTAAATTAATACTCATTTATTTATTAATATAAGTACTTATTTAATGTTGGCCATTCAAATAGAGCTCTTTTAATAATTTTTATTCATCAATTTAATATTACCATCCAGAGGTATCAAAATATACACTGACACTGAACAAACAGACAAACACAAAACAAGTTACAACACATCAATAGAAACATACATCTTTGATTTTACTGCTTTTGAGAATTTTTCTGGAAACTGTATTGCTAAGTTTTCTTATTTTTTAAGTGGTTTCATTTTATTACCTTCTATCATCCCACAGCCTTATCATTATGTAAGCAGTAGGAGGTTTATAAAGTTGCTGCTGGAACTAAAGGGTTAACATCCACAGCGGGAGTTGAAGAACTATTACTAGCTTGAAAAGTGCCCTAGGGATCCCTTCATGGTTGTCATGGGAACACATGTAGGAGGCTCCGGATGGTCACTTTCAGAACATTCAAGAGTTATACAGATGTAAGTTGGTCTCAAGCTGATCAGAGACAGAATCCTCCACCTCCACATTTTTAGAGGGCTTACTAGACTCTGTTTGAAGAGGCTTAAGAGCCAGAGTAATAAGATGTTTAGCTGTATCAGAAATGTGAGGAATATTCAAATAAGCTCCCCATTGGTTTAATAAGTCTCTTCCCCATAAAGTAAGTCCTACTTCTGCAACATAAGATTGCAGAGCAGCCTCTTGTCCTTCTGGACCTTCTACCTTAAATATCTGAGTACTCTGGTAAACATCTGTCATTGTGCCAGTGAAAACTGCAGGCACCTTTTGCAAAGTCCAAGCTTGTGGCCAATATCATTTAGCAATAATAGAGACATCAGCCCCGGTATCCACCAATCCTAAAAATATCTTTCCGTTTATTTTTATGGTAATTTCAGGCCTTCCATCCCCAATTGCTGTTTGCCAAAAAATTTCATGCCTGATGGAACCAAATTCCTCTGCACGTTTTATAGGAGGTTTACGATTTGGCAACAAAAGATCTATGCTATCTCCTGATTCAATTTGAAAGGGAGTTAAAGTTTGTACCAATAAACAAATTTCTCCATCAAAATTGGAGTTAATGATCCCGGTTTGCACTAAAACACCTTGGGTCATAAGACTGCTATGGCCAATAATGAAACCTACATTGTTTTCTGGGAGAGGCCCTTTAATTTCTATCCTTATTTTTTGAATACCCAGTGAAGGCGTAATACACTTAGTTTCAGCTGAGGGAAGATCGACAGCTGCACTGCCTTTGGTAACTGCCTTAAGTTCTGCTATAGGCTGGAGTAAGCTGCTCCGTTGCTGACTGGGTAGATTTGAGCTAGGTTGGGAAATGTGCTCATATTGTTTGTCTGAGGGCCTTGAGTGAGGCCCGCTTGGAAGCTTCCTGACTTATTAATGAGACTGCCATTTTTATGATATCTAGAATGGCATTCCTTGGCCCAGTGAAACCCCTTCTGACATATAGGACATACACGCATCTATATTGATCTATTATTGCCGCTAAATGGAGCTCTCACACCAGTTTTGGCTCAGCAATCCTTTTTTATATGACCTGGCTTCCCACATTTAAAGCAATTTAAATTATTAATCATAGGACTATGTCCCTTTATAGCGGCTGCAAGAAGGGTCATGTTATATGTATTGCACCCAATGTCTTGGCATGCCCTAATATAATCCTGTAAAGTACCTCCATTTGCCTTTATCAGACGCAAAGCCTTTTTACATTCACTGTCAGCATTATCAAAAGCCAACATCAGAATAAGCATTTCTTTAAGGTCAGGCTGAGTTACCGTCTTGTTGACTACATCTGCCAGCCTCGCTACAAATTCAACATAAGGTTCAGTATTTCCTTGAACAATTTTTGAAAATGATTGTACAGCCTGTCCAGGGGTGGAGATTTGTCACCAAGCAGCTAGACAGCACAATCGAACTTGTACAATGGCAATATCATCATGTTGAGCTTGGCAAGGAACCCCAGCCCAATGACCTATTCCTAATATTTGTTCAGCAGTAATAGGCACTGGTGGATTTTGCTGTTGATTTAGTTGTGCTACAATATTAGCTTCATCAGCCCACCAAGTTTTAAATTGTAAAA
>JAQZBX010017700.1:0-35318 GCA_029593785.1 Cabassous unicinctus | reverse complement strand
TTTTCTTTCAGCCCTTTCTTTACTCTTTCTCTCTCTCCTCATCATTCTAGCCTTCTAAATCATTATATATATTCCTCTATTTGGTTTCCCAGTCCATGGTAGGCACTCCATTTTTTCCCCTACTACTCTACACATTAGCTAAATATTCATTTCACTAAGTCTTATACAGATCCTCTTCTAACTTTTATCAATAATACTATTATCCTTCTTCCTTTCTCACATCTTTTGATTCCTTTGGACCTAATCTTTTGCCTTCAAAGGAACATTGAAAGAAGCAAGGAAATGAAATAAGAAGAAAAAGAGTCAAAGAGAAAATGTAACACACACACAGCACCACCAGCTAAGTAAAACTCTAGAGCAGAGAGAGAAGTTAATAAACTGAATAAACCCATCAAGATAAAATGATGACTAGAGGGCAAAAAAAATTTACAAACCACACTGAGAAAGAGGAAGACATGGACCAGCACAATAAACAAACTAAAAGCCAGGAAGAGATGCAGAACAATGAACAACTAATCAAAGTTTCCAAACAAATATCATGAATGAACTTAATGAAATGAAGGAAGAGATTAAGGATATTAAGAAGACACTGGGAGAACATACTGAAGAAATTGTAAACAAATATTAAAAGATAACAGATATGATGGTGATCAATGCCACAATCCAAGAAATCAAAAAGATGCTGGATTCACATAACAGCAGATTTGAACAGGCAGAAGAAAGAATTAGTGATGTGGAAGACAATACATCTGAAATCAAACAGATTGTAGAACAGATAGACAAAAAGATAGAAAAAATCCAGCCAGGACTGAAGGATTTAACCGACAACACGAAATGCACAAACATATGCATTATGGTCATCCCAGAAGGAGAAAAGAAGGGAAAGGGAACAGAAGGAGTGTTGAAGGAAATAATGGCTGAAAATTTCCCAACCCTATTGAGAAAGATGGATGTGCAGATCCAGGAAGCAAAACGCACCCCAAACAGTATAAATCCCAACAGGCCAACTCAAAGACATATAATTGTCAATATGTCCAATGCTCAGGACAATGAGAAAATACTCAAGGCAGCAAGAGAAAAAAGAACCATCACATAGAAGGGAAGCACAATAAGATTTAAGTGCTGATTTCTCATCTGAAACCATGGAGGCAGGAATACAGTGGTATGATGTAATCAAAGTACTAAAAGAAAAAAAAAACTTCCAGTCACGAATTCACTATCCAGCAAACTGGAATTCAAAAATGATGGAGAGTTCAAAATATTCACAGATAAACAGAAATTAAGAGAGTATGTCAATAAGAAACCGGCACTTCAAGAAATACTAAAGGAAGTTCTACAAGTTGAAAGGAAAAATCAAGGGAGAGAGAGCTGGAGGAGAGTTTAAAAACAACTAAAAAGACAAAAACAGAAACAAAACAACATATGACATACATTAACCCAAAGAAAATATGGCTGAAGTAAGAAATTCGTTGTGAGTAATAAAGCTGAATGTTAATGGATTAAACTCACCAGTCAAGTGACACAAATTAGCAGAATGGATAAGGAAATATGATTCATCTATATGCTGTCTACAAGAAACCCACCTTTTACCCAGGGATTCAAGGAGCCTGAAAGTGAATGGCTGGAAAACAATTTTACAAGCTAACAATAGCCAAAAAAGGGCAGAAGTAACTATTCTAATATCAGACAAAATAGACTTTAATGCAAAACTATTGTAAGAGACAAAGATGGACACAATATATTAGGAAAAGGTGTAATCTCTCAAGAAGAGAGAACAATCATAAACATTTATGCACCTAATTGGAGTACCTCAAAATACATGAGGCAAACTCTGGAAAAACTAAATGGAGAAATAAATGACTCTACAATTATAGTGGGAGACTTTAATTCACCATTATAATCATTACACAGAACACCTAGACAGAGAATCAATAAAGAAACAAAGACTCTGAACAATATATTAGAGGTCCTGGACTTACAAGACATATACAGAACACTACACCAAAATACAGCAGGATTTACATTCTTCTCGAGTGCACATGCATCCTTCTCCAAGATAGACCACATGCTAGGGCACAGAACAACTCTCATTGAATTCAGAAAGATTGAGATTACATAAAGTAATTTCTCTGATCACAATGGAATGAAATTGGAAATCAGTAAGGGCCAGAGAATCAGATTAGGCACAAATATATGGAACTTAAACAACACACTCTTAGACAAACAGTGGGTAAGGAAGAAATCTCAAAAGAAATCAGCAACTACCTTGAAACTAATGAAAACGACAACACAACATATCAAAACCTATGGGATGCAGCAAAAGCTGTCCTGAGAGGGAAGTTCATAGTCATAAATGCATATATTAAAAAAGAAAATAGAGCTAAAATTTAGGACCTAACTGCACACTTGGTGGAATTGGAAAAACAACAACAGACTATAGCTAAATGAAGTAGGAAGAAGGAAATTACAAAAATTAAAGCAGAACTAAATGAAATAGAGAATAAGAAAGCACTAGAAAAAAATAAACAAAACCAAAAGCTGCTTCTTTGAGAAGATCAATAAAATTGACAAACCCTTAGCCAAACTGGCAAAGAAAAAGATAGAACAGATGCAAATACTCAAAATAAGGAATGAGCAATGGGATATCATTACTGACCTCATGGAAATAAAGAGTATCACAAGAAGATACATTGAAAAATTATATGGCAACAAGAACAATAATTTAGAGGAGATGGACAAGTTTCTATAAATTCACAAACAGCCTACATTGATGAAAGAAGAAATTGATGAACTCAACAGTCCAATTACAAGTAAAGCGATAGAATCAGTCATCAAAAACTTCCCAACTAAGAAGTGCCCATGACCAGATGGCTTCACAGCTGAATTCTACCAAACATTCCGGAAAGAGCTAACACCAATTCTACTTAAGCTCTTCCAAAAAATAGAAGTAGAAGGAATATTGCCTAATTCATTCTACGATGCCAATATTACCCTAATACCAAAACCAAACAAAGATACCACAAGAAAGGAAAATTACAGACCAATTTTGCTAATGAAACTAGATGTTAAAATCCTTGACAAAATACTTGCTAATCACATTCAACAACATATCAAAAGGATTATACACCATGACCAAGTAAGTTTCATCCCAGGTATGCAAGGATGGTTCAAAATAAGAAAATCAATCAATGTAATACACCCCATAAACAGATTGAAAGAAAAAAATCACATGATCTTCTCTATAGATGCAGAAAAATCATTTGACAACATACAGCACACTTTTCTGATAAAAACACTGCAAAAGATAGCAATAGAAGGAAACTTTCTGAATATGATAAAGGGTATATATGAAAAACCCAAAGCTAACCTCATCTTCAATGGTGAAATCCTAAAAGACTTCCCTCTGAGAACAGGAACAAGACAAGGATGCCCACTATCTCAACACCTATTTAATATTGTCCTAGAAGTACTTGCTTGAGCACTGAGGCAAGAAAAAGATATAAAATGCATAAAAATTTGGAATAGAAGAAGTAAAAATTTCCTTATTTGCAGGTGACATAATCCTATAAGTAGAAAGCCCTGATACATCTACAACAAAGCTTCTAGAACTTATAAAGGAGTTCAGTAAATTCACAGGCTATAAGATCAATGCTAAAAAATCAGTAGCATTTCTGTACACCAATAACGAGCAATCTGAGGAGGAAATCAAGAAAAAAATACCATTTACAATAGTAACTAAAAGAATCAAATACCTAGGAATAAATTTAACTAAATATGTAAAGGACTTATATACAGAAAACTTCACAACACTGTTAAAGGAAATCAAACAAGACTTAAATAAATGGAAGAATATTCCCTGTTCATGGATAGGAAGACTAAACATCATCAAGATGTCTATCCTACCCAAACTTATCTACAGATTTAATGCAATCCCAATAAAAATTAACACTGTGTTTTTTAAGGAACTGGAAAAACTAACTACAAAATATATTTGGAAAGGTAAGAGGCCCCGAATTGCCAAAGACATAATGAAAAAGAAAAATGAAGTTGGAGGTATCACATTACTTGACTTTAAAACATACTACAAAGCTACATTGCTCAAAACTGCATGGTATTGGCACAAGGATAGACATAATGACCAATGGAACTGGATTGATAGTTCTGATATAGATCCTCACATATACAGTCATCTGATATTTGATAAGGCAACCAAGCCCACTCAGTTGGGAGAGAATGGCCTCTTTAACAAGTGATGCTTGGAGAACCTGATATCCATATCCAAAAGAATGAGAGAGGAATACCATCTCACACCTTATTAAAAAATCCACTGAAGATGGATCAAAGATCTAAATATAAGAGCCAAAACCATAAAGACCTTGGAAGATAATGTAGGGAAGCATCTACATGACCTTGTAATAGGAAATGGTTTCATGATCTTCACACCCAAAGCATGAGCAACAAGAGAAAAAATAGATATATGGGACCTCCTCAAAATTAAAAACTTCTGCACCTCAAAGGATGTTATTAAGAAAATAAAAAGGCAGCCTACCGAATGGGAGAAAATATTTGGTAGCCATATATCTGATAGGAGCCTAATATCCTGCATATATAAAGAAATCCTACACCTCGAAAATAAAAAGACAAACAACCCATTTAAAAAATGGGCAAGTGACCTGAAAAGATACTTCTCCAAGGAAGAAATACAAATGGCTAAAAAGCACATGAAAAAATGCTCGACATCGCTAGTTATTAGGGAAATGCAAATCAAAACTACAGTGAGATATCATCTTACACCCATCAGAATGGCAGTTATTAAAAAAACAGCAGACTCTAAGTGTTGGAGAGGATGTCGAGGAATAGGAACCCTCATCCATTGCTGTTGGGATTGTGGAATGGTTCAGCCACTGTGGAGGATAGCTTGGCGGATCCTCAGAGATCTAACAATAGATCTTCCATATGATCCAGCGATTAAACTGCTGGGTGTATACCCAGAAGAATTGAAAGCAAAGACATTAACAGATATATACACACCAATGTTCATAGCAGCATTGTTCACAATTGCCAAAAGTTGGAATCAGCCCCAATGCCCATCAACAGATGAATGGATAAACAAAATGTGGTACATACATGCAATGGAATATTAGTCAGCTGTAAGAAGGAATAAAGTGCTAACACATGGAATAACATGAATGAATCTTGAAGACCTTATGTTGAGTGAAGCAAGCCAGGCATTGAAGGAGGAACAGTATATGACCTCACTGATTGAATTGCAGAAAATGAGCAGTCTCTGAGAACCATTGTCTGAAAGATAAGTTAACACGGGAGAGAAAAAGAAGAGAATGTAGTGAGCCATGATGCAGATGGACATAATCTTTGGTAATGTGATAGGGTATAGTTGCATATTGAAGGATAGGACAGGTGGGTAGAGACATTACTGGGTTTGGTGGTGCAGGGTTGACAAGTGGGTAGATTAGGAAGGGCAGGTTAGAATACCAAGGGTACTCAGGGGAGAGTTGGGAGGGGGACTAGGTGAACATGGGATTTGTGCGTATGTTGTTGAAAGTGCAGGAGTAGGAATGCTCTTATGGCAGTATGACAAGGTAGTGTCACTGGTTTAGGGTGTAGGTTGGGGGAGCATTCAGGAAGGGGTCCATTTGGAATAGGCTTCTGGGGAATGTGTGAGTGTTCATCCTGTCATAAAGTGTTGTGTCGTGGAGTGGAGACCCACATGATGAGTGGGAAGAAGATGGATCCCCATCTTTGGGAGGAGCAATTCACCCAGAAACAGAAAGTTGGATGTCTCTTAGGCACAAGGATGGATCCTAGTAGGAGAGCATAGTCAGCATGTTAAGTCCTCTTGTTGCATGTAAGTATGAATCTTGTCATCCAATGAGTCAAGACAGGGGAGTGTCATGAGCCCCAGGGGGATGGGGAAGAAGGAACAAGAAGGAACATAAAAGATCAAACGGGGGTATTTATTGGTCATGGGAAATGTTTTTCATTACCTTTCAGTGATGGACACAGGAAATGGTAAAAATCATCAAAGATTATTAAACTGTACCATCTAAATTGTAAACTATACTGTAAACCATTGACAATGTTTAGTAGCTAAGCTTCACTATCTGTATAACAGTTATAACAATGCTACCATTCACATAAAAAAGGTATTAATATGGGGTGAGGAAAGGGGAAGCAGGCTGGGTATATGGGAGTCTCTAGTATTCTGTGTATGACTGTGCTGTGACCTAAAACTTCTTTGAAAATTAAATGAAAATTCGGGAGACACTGGGGAGTGAAAGCGGGTAGGTGTCACAGTACAGACTGGATACCCAATAATGCAGTGATAAAAGGAAAAATGTAAAAAAAAAAATTTAATTTTTTCCCATTTATTGAATATTCCAATCCTTTAATTTTATTTTATTTCTAGTTTTTTTTTAGAGTTACCATCTATTTTATCTCTTATGTTTAAACTTATCTTTATTATTTCATTTTCATATTAATTCTTTTTGGTTATTATATGGGCTTCATCTTCAAGGAAGGTTTGGATCACAGAAGGGTTATAGAGGGGCAGGAGAGGATCATTGGTGGGGGGTGTCTGGGAGGGGGGTTTCATGGGAGGAAGTTCACCTGAATATACATGAAAGATATATAAAATTGTTCAAATGATCAAGGGGTGGGGCATGGTCACATTGGGTAGAGAATCACTCAATAAATGAGGAAATACTGAACTCCCAGCGTGGAGAGCTCTGCCACATTCTCCAAGGGAGCAGCAGCAGTTCCCTGAGTGCAGGGGTAGTGTCTTGCAAAGGAGGAGGTTCCACTGATGGTTTCTTGTCTTGATGACTAGCCTTATGTGTCTTTGCTCTTTTAATTGAAACTTAGCCTACTGTTACGGTGTACCTAACGGTTGCCACCTGAGAGCCTCCTTGTTCCTCAAATGTGGCCTCTCTCTAAGCCAAACTCAGTATATGAGTGCATTACCTTCCCCCCAGCATGGGACATGACTCCCGTGGATGAGCCTCCCTGGCAATGAGGGATTAATACCAAGTGCCGATAGGCAATAGGACTGGAAAAAGACCTTGAATAAAAGGGGAAAAAGGTAAAGACAAATGAGTTCATGTGGCTGAGAAACTTTAAAGAGAGTTGGGAGGTCATCCCAGAGGTAACGCCTATGCACACCTCAGTAGGATCTCATAGGACACCAAAGTGGATATCATTCCACACAGAGGGGCTCCTAAGGCCTCTAGAGGCACCCAGGTCCTATATAAGGGGGGACAGCTCCAGAGATTTATGCCTTAGCAGTGGACTATACTTTGTAATCTGTGCTCCTGAGAGTGACAGTGTTGGACTCAAATAAGTCCTCCCTGCACATGGTCCATCTGTCCCTTCTATTCAGACCTATATGTGATGCTGGAGTTTGTATGTGTACTTCCAGAGACTGGAGCCTCAGGCCTGCCCATGTGCCAGCTGTGCCTGGAATCTCAATGGAACTGCAACTCCTACTCTACAACTCATTGGACTCACCCAAGTCACCTGGTGAGGAGACGATGATGGACAACCACCACCCCAGGGAATGGAGACAGCCTGCAACTGCAGGCAGGATAATCCCATCCATCATATCCATGGTATATAACCCCCTCTCACTTGGAGGTGGAGTGGATATCACCATCCCAAACTCCTTAGGATTGGGGGAAGTGCTATAGGCTAAAGTGGACTTAATGGTATTCTGTTGTAGACATAATGTGATTCAATCATTGGAAGAAACTACAACAGTGATATGGAGCCAGTGGCCACTGGACACTTTTGGGTCAGGAAAGGGACAAGCAATTGTAACACAGGTGCTTTTTCAGGTCTTGGGAATTATCCTGAGTAACATTATAATGACAGATATAGGGCATTTTACATCAGCACATAACATGTAGAACTGTGTAGGAGAGAGTGGGGTCTACAATGTGAACTATGGTCCATGTTTAGTGGCAAAGACCCAGGATGTGTATATCCATTGCAGTTGATGTGCCACATTAATGAAAGATGTTTATGTGTGATGTTATGGGAGGTGTGGGAGGTGGGGAACATGGAAATCCCTGTAATTTTGTGTAACATTTATGTAATCTAAGCATCTTAAGAAAAAAAAAAAGTACAATGTAAAGTATAATCCATCCTTAGTGGCAATGCTCCAAAATGTGTTCATCAATTGCAATGAATGTACCACAGTAATGAAAGAAGTTGTTAATATGGGGGAAAGTGGGAGTTTGGTGGAGTAGGGCATATGGGAATGCCTTATATTTTTTTATGTGGCATTTTATGTAATCTAAGTATCTTTTAAAAATAAATAAAAAATATATTTTAAAAAATTCAAAATCTGAATGCACTTAGTTTAGTTTTGTATATCACCTTTAGAAAGTGAAATTAGGACATCTATTATCTCAATTTTTAAATGCCTCTTTCCCATAACAATCAATATTTTCATCTGGAAATCATCATTCTCAAATTCTTTTCTTTTTTCTCTATTTTCAAACTTGAAAATACATTCATATGTCTTGTTAATTTTTACATTAATAAAATATACTTTCAAAGTTACTTTCATTTGTGCTCAGCAAGAGGATAAAATCATCCACCTTTATATATTGTCAAGATTATTTGTTGAGCTTTATTAACTACTGTCTCTTAGGTTAATCCTACACTGATAAATTTCATAAGTATTTGTAATCTATTTGCTTCAAGAATCTTTTGATTTCAAAATAGTATATATTTTTTCATCTTATATATATATATATATATATATATATATACACACACACACACACACACATACATACCGGATACATCTGATACTATATATACATTTGAGAAATGTTCATTTGTGTGCAAAATATCCTGATTATATTTGGTCTCCTATGGCCTTGGTGCATAAAGGTAAATTCCATCATCTTATCACCACCAATATTTCTCCACCTTGCAAATCCCTGCCATGATCAAGTTATTACCTCATGCCCCCATTAGCACTGAAATCTCTAAACAGACTCCTGGAGGGGAGATACAGAGAGAAAATCCCTATATTCTGGCCAAGCTTCTATATTGATGACACTTGAAATTCACATACATAGACTGACAAAAGACAGGCAAGAGCAAAAATCTGAATTGAAGTTTGAGTCACTTCCAGAGGCCATAGAGAATGAGCTTAAGCAAAATTCTGGAGTAGCATGCCCCTAGCTTGGAGAAGGGAATTATATTAGTAAATGTCCTTCTCCATGGCATACAGCATGGGGCAAAGGGCCAGCAATTTCAGAATATGCTGCAGAGGAAAGGGTTCCTCTGAAAAGCTGAAATCCCTATATCCTGCTGTTTCCACAAACACCCATGTCTTTCAGGGAAGATTCACACATTTCCCCCTTAGTAGTGTGAACCTGAGAACTAATAAACAAAGCTGTAAAGCAACAAAACATTTATTTCGGGTCTTAGAACTGCAAATTGGAGAGCACAGATTCTGGTAGCAACACAAATCATGTCCCTTGGCATTTGCAGGCAAGGAGTTTTAAAGGAAAAGATTAGACTAGTTGTTTATGGTTGGTGGATATTTGGGATACTCTAATTGTCCTTCAGGTAAGTTAACTGAGTTACTTATCTTGTGGTTTGTTTTATGGTCCAGCTGTCCTTGGGGTTTTGAGGAACAGTTGTTACTTTTGGCTTTGCGTACTTTGTGGCAATTTGTGATATCTGGCTTGTATTTGCTTTGTCTTCAGACTGATCTCCTGACTCCATTTAAAATCTCTTAGCCATAACAACTCTATTTTGTTTTATTTTTTCTAACAATAGCATCCAGACTCTTATAAGGGCAATTACTTTCATGATTTTGGTTGGACCAGTAGTATCCCCCTCAAGCTGACTCAGTCAGGCATTAAAGTAAATCATCTGCATTTGGTCAAAGTGGTATCCAAGGAATGAAGCTTAAGTTATTCCTGACTTCTTTCTCAAAATAACATGCCAGAGGTGGCTTTCTTTCATCAAGCCATGTGGGCAGCCACCATTGAATATTTAAAATTCACCAGTAGATGCTTGTTTTTTCTGGTTTCTAGTCCTTATTTCAATACTTTCTGCACTGCCTTGGAAATAGAAGTCCCATCATGTCATTGTCCAGCTTTCACTTTGTTGATGGGTTCACACTGGCCTTAAAGCAAGGATTTAGGACTTACAATGGTCAACAGACCCTGAAGACCTTTCTCTACTCTCTCCAGTGCAGTCCACCCAATTGCAGTCTGTTCTCACTTTCTAGGAAGATGATGTTTTCTTGTCTGAGGGATTTTGTACATGTTCCCATTAAACCAATTTGTATTGTAAGCAAATTTTCTAACACATTGACTAGCCAAACCCTCAAGGTTTCAGTTAACATAGCTTTTAACTATTCTGGGGGGAAAATTCATAATGTGTATTTTGGGTAATACTGGTCTTTTGGGCAATCATGTATTATATTTTTATGTTACTCTTATAATTTTATTGCATGCAGTATTGTAGTATCATTTTCTGTTCTTTCACTTTCAACCTATTTGTACTTTTGGATCTAAAGTCAGTATATGGTTTTATCATTTTTTACACATTATGTCAATCTATGATCTAATGAATTTGAGTTTAATCCATTTTCATTTAAAGTAATTATAAGAAAGGGCTTACACCTTCCATTTTACTAGTTGTTTTCTATATGTATTTTTGGTTTCTTAATTCCTACATTACTGTCTTTTGTGTTTAATTGATTTTTGTATTGCACCATTTTCATTCCCTTCTCATACCATTTCATATATATTTTTTCTTTCAACATATTTTGACATAATTTCAAACTTACAGTACAATTGCAAAAAGAATACAAAATTCCTACAGAGAACTCCTAACTGATAATTCCTCCCCTGACATCCATGTACACCAATTTTAACATTTTCCTACATTTGTCATATTATTCTATCAGTCCATATCTCTATTGATCTATCATTTTTGAAACATTTGAGAGTAGGTTGTATATGTCATGTTCCTCAAATATAATATTTCCATATACATTTCCTAAAAACAATGATATTCACTTCAATAACTACCTTAAGTATGGTTTTGAAGTTTATGAAATTTAATATTGATATAACAAAGTCTTTATTCAAAATTTTTCCTATGAGCCAGCAATATCCATTTTTTTAAATGAGGTACAAAGGTTTGAACCTGGGACCTTGTATGTGGGAAGCAATCACCCAACCATTGAGCTACATCTGCTCCCTGCTACTAATATCCTTTGAGACTTTTCTCCTCCATTGGTAGATTCTATCTAGGATCATATATTGCATTTAATTGAATCTTTGGATGTTCTTTTCTTAAATGTAGAAACATATATCTAACAAACTTTTCCATCTCAACCACTTCCAAGCATACAATTCAGTGGTATTAATCACATTCACAGTATACTACCGTCATCACCATCCATTACCAGGATTTTCTCATCAACCCAAACAGAAACCATACACCAATTACATGTTATCCCACTTTCCCTCACCTCTACCCTTGGTAATCTGTACTGTGCATGCCACTTATCCTGGGCTTGCATCCATGGACCTAAGAAATCCCCCTGCACAGGAATCCTACCAAACCCCCATCCCCAGGAAATAGTTTATCTCCCTGGTCCCACTTGCCTCATGTATGTCCCAAAGTCCACACTCCTTTGTTCCAAGCAGCTGTAACCTGACTGCCCCTTCTTAGTGCTCTGAGATTTTAAGCTTGAGATGAGTGTACAGATTCAATCCTTCAGGCTGCCACCAGACAGACTGTCACAGATATACATGCCCCAATATGTGGACAAGTATTGCTCTCCTCTCTCCTGAACTGGAACCTGGGACACTCATGGAGAGCATGAGCCAGCTCCTTGATGAGGCAGTGAGGGGTGCTGGAAGGGCCTGCAAAGGGACTGTGTAGTTTTCTTACCATTTTTAAATTGACTTATTATTCAGTACTTGCCTTATTAATGAAACTGTTTAGGTGTTTTTGGAGCCTTGAGAAAGATGCCTGTGTTAGGTTTTGCTTGTTGCTCAATACTACTGTTGGGAGACAGAACTCAGGATTGTCTCACTCTGATATCTTGGTGGACTCACCCTATTGTTCTTTTTTATAAGGTATGATTTATATTCATAAAACGCACCCTTTAGTGTGCAGTTTTATTTGCAGTCCTGTAACAACTACCACATTCAAGATATAGGTTACCGCTTAGGTCCCTTGTATTCCATTGTGGTCAACACTTTCTCCCTTCCCAAACACTAGCAGGCAGTAAGGTATTTTCTGTCTACTCATATTTCCTTTGTCAGAATATCAAACAAATGTGTTCATATAGTATATTGTCTCTTGAGTCTGGCTTTTTTACTTAATGCATTTAAGATTCATGTGGGTTATGTTTACCTGTAATTCCCTTTTACTGCTGAGTAGAATTCCTTGATGTACCACAGTTTATCTATTTACTAGTTGAAGGATACTTGGTTGTGTTGTTTTTTTTTGTTTTTTTTTTTTAGTTTTTGATATTTATAGTTAAAAACACTAAAATATTGGTGGACAGAATTTTGCATGAATGTAAGTTTTAAAATCCCTAGGTTAAATTCATAGGTGTTGAATTGGTGGGTCACATGGCAAGTATGTTTTATCAAAATCACCACAGGTTTTTGGAAAGTAGCTCTTCTATTTTGAAACCTCAGTATCAATATGTATGAGATTTCCAGTTGCTCGGTATTTTCTGCACCACTTGGTATTGTTCAGTTGATTTTTATTTTAAAAATTCACCACTTTAACAGGTGTTTAGTGGCACTTCATTGCACATTTTTAAAAAATTTATTGAAGTATATCTCTCATACATGAATATACAAAAACAATAAGTGTATAGTAATAGTTATGAACTTACAAAACAAACACATATAACATCGTAAAGGGCTCTCATATCTCACCCTACCACCAATACCTTGTATTGTTGTAAAACATTTTTGACTAATGATTAAAGAGCATCCTCAAAATATTACTACTAATCAAAGTATTTTTCCCCTAACCGACACTATTAATATTATTTTTATATCATATGTACATAAACAATAAGTGTATAATAAAAGTTGTGAACTTAGAAAACAAACATTCATAACATCATATAGAGGTCCCATACATCAACCCTCCACCAACACCTTGCATTGTTGTGAGACATTTGTTACAAAGTATGAAAAAATATTGTCAAAATATTACTATGAATTATAGTCCTTATCTTACATTTGGTGTATTTTCCCCCTACCCACCCTATTATTTTTTAATATTTTTTATGGCAGAAGTTGAAAATTTACAAAACAATCATGCACATGTGTAGAATTCCCAAACAATACTCCTCTATCAACACACCACACCCTGATGGAATATTTGTTACAGATTATGAGATAATATCATCCAATAATTACCAGGTCCACAGCGTACATTTGGCACACATTTTCCATAATCCCCCATTATCAACACAGTACATCTTTGGCATAGATGCAAGAATATTACATTATTACTGTTAACCACACTCCATAGGTCACTCCAGTTGTATTTTTCCCATGCTTCTCCACATTCCCACCACCCTGTAATACTGATGTACATCTGCTGTAGTTCACAAATGATACACTTGCATCTGTACCATCAACCACTATTCTCATCCATTTTTGGGTTTACTGTGCTATTCAGTCCCTAGATATTTCTCTAGCTTTCTGTCAATTGGCATTTACATCCCTAGATCACCATTTTCAGCCACATCCCCATTTATAAACCAGCTGTTACTCACTATAATATGTTATCATCAGCTCTGTCCATTTCCACACTTTTACAGTAATGCTAATTAAAACTTCTACATACATTAAATATCAGTAGTCCATCTCAGTCCTCCTCTTATCTCCTTTAAGAATACACCATCTACCACCAGGCCATGACATTATTTTCCTACATTGTCTTCTAGAAAATTTATGGTTCTTGCTTTTATATTTAGGTATTTGATTCATTTTGAGTTAATTTTTGTATAAGGTGTGAGATAGGGGTCCTCTTTCCTTTTGCTACGGATATCCAATTTTCTTAGCACAATTTGTTGAATGGACTGTTCTGCCCATGCTGGTTTGACAGGCTAGTCAAAAATCATGTAACCATAGATGTGATGGTCTGTTTTTTAACCATTAATTTAAGTCCATTGGTCTATGTGTTGGCCTTTATGTCAGTACCATGCTGTTTTTATCACTGTAGATAGGTAATACAACGTGAAATCTGGAAATGAGAGTCTTCCAACTTTGCTTTTCCTTTTTAAGGTGTTTCTGGTTATTCGGGACCCCTTACCCTTCCAAATAAATTTGATAATCATGTTTTCCATTTATTTAAAAAATGCTGGTGGAGTTTTTATCGGGATTTCATTGAATCTGTATATCAATTTGAGTAGAATTGACATCTTAATTTTATTTAGTCTTTCAACCCATGAGCATGGAATGTTCTTCCAATTATTTGGGTCTTTTTAAATTTCTTTTAACAATGAGTTGCAGTTTTCTGAATACAAGTGCTTTACATCGTTGGTTAAGTTTACTCCTGAATATTTGGGTTTTATCTGTCATATTTTATTTTCACCACTCTTTTGACCTTTTTAGCCACTTTTATTGACATAATCTTCATTTCTAGACTCTATTCCAGGCCTCTTTCTCCTGTCTTTTCTCTTCAGGTTGTAGCACACACTTTAGTATTTCCTGCAAAGCAGGTCTCTTGGTTAGAAACTCTCTCAGTTTCTGGTTTTTAGTTTTTCTCCTATGGTTGATCACACTTGTGATGTTTTATCTAAGAAATAATGACCGGATATATGATGCTCACAAGATTTTTTTTTAGGGTAGGCAAGAGAGAAAAGAGTTTTTTAAGAAACAAGAAAAGAAAAACAGTACACAATCTGAGACATGGATTTCAGGTGTAGTACAGGATGAGTCACTCTCACAGATTTTTAAACAGATTTATTAAGACGCAATTTATATATCATACTGTACACCCATTTAAAATGTATAATTCAATGTTTTTAAGTATATTTGTAGATATATGTTTGATATAGTCAGTTTTAGAGCATTTTTATCATCTCAAGAAAGAAACCCCATACCATTTATCTATCATCAGACTCTCTGCCCATTTCATCATACTCCTAAGCAACATCTAGTCTTACAGATTTTCCTTTTCTGGATTATCATATAAATTGAATCATAAAATACATGTTTTTTTGTGCCATGCATAAAGTTTTCATGGTTCATCCAACTTGAAGCATGTATCAGTACTTCATTCCTTCTTATACACCAAATTCCATTGTATAGATATAACACCACATTTGTTTATCTGTCCATCAAATGGTGGGTATTTGGGTTATTTCCAACTTTTAGCTATCATGAGTAATGCTGCTATAAACATTTGCAGTCAAGCTTTTTTATGGACATATGTTTTCATTTTTCTTGAGTAATATACCTAAGAGTGGGTTTGCAGGATCATGTGATAACTCTGTGTTTACTCATTTGAGGAACTGCCCAACTGTTCTCCAAAGTGACCACATCATTTTAGATTTCCACCAGCAGTGTTTGTGGGTTGTGATTTCTCCCAATCCAAAACAACTCTTTATTATCTGTGTTTGATTTCAGTCATCCTTGTGTGTGTGAAGTTGTCTTGCATTATGTTTTTAATCCACATTTCCTTAATGACTAATAATGTTAAGCATATTTTTATGTTTATTGGCCATTCCTAAACTTCGTTTAGGAAATGTCTATTCAGATCCTTTGCTCATTTAATTGTTGTCTGTATGTTCTAAATACAAATTCCTTATCAGATATGATTTGCAAATATTTTGTCCTATTCTGTGGGTTGTCTTTTCACTTTATTGATATTATCATTGGAAGCAAAAAAAATTAAAACTTTGATCATTAACTTGTCTATTTTTTTTCTTTTGTTGCTCCTGGTTTTGCTGTCATATCAAGTAATCCTTTGCCAAAACCAAGCTGATAAAGAATTATCCCTATTCTTTTTTCTAAGAGTTTTATAATTGTAGTCTCACCTTTAGATCTTTGATGCATTCTAAGTTGATATTTCTATGTAGTGTGATGTATGGGTCCAATATCATTCTTTTGCATGTGGCTAGCTGTTGTCCCAGCACAAGTTGTTGAGTAGACTAGACTATTATTTCTCCATTGAATGGTCTTGGCTTCCTTGTCTAACAAATCGAAAATACACATGGGAGTTTATATCTGACTTTCAATTGTAGTTTTTTTAAAATCTATGTCCATTCTTGTGCTAGTGCCACACTGTCTAGATTATCATTGTTTTATAACAATTTTGAAATTGGGAAGTGTGAGTCCTTTTACTTTGTTCTTTTTCAGGGTTGTTTTGGCTATTTGGGGGTCCCTTACATTTCCATATGAACTTTAAATCAGATTGGCAATTTCTACAAAGGATTCAATGAGGATTCTAATAGAGAGTGCGTTAACACTGTAGATCAATTTGGCAAATATTAACAAGGTTAATTCCACAAGAAGGAATCAAACATGAGAGGATTTGGCAGTTGAAGGACATTGCCCTCACAGGTATAAGATGAAATGAACATGTGCTAATGCAGAGAATCCTACTTCAGTTAATGCACAGAAAGGCACTTGAAACAGGGTTTAGAAGGAATGAAGAAGGGGCCTGGTGTGGAAATGCTCTGAAGATAAGGTATGAGAGCAGCTGATCGCACTGACAAGTTATGGAGAAAAACAGAGATCAGTCAAGAAACATGGCAAAAGTGTGGAATGAACACCTGTGAAGATGGATTTGCTGTATCTGGAAAGGGGTAAACTGAGGAGGAGTAGGTTCAATAACCAGTTGGTTCCTCTGTCTTTGAATTGCTTCCATCATTTAGCTTCTGGTTCATCACATTCTCCTCTTTATTGTTAAATCAATTTTTGCATTTTCTGTGTACTTTGCTAGTTATATTAATTTTGTCCCAGGCCTCAGTCATTAGATCACTTTTCTTCCTCAGCATATCATCTTCTTGCTGATCTCATGCAGTATCTTGGCTTTAAACACTAATTATACTGCCATGAGTCCTAATTTTCTCTGCAGTTGAGTTTTCCACACAGTTACCGCAATGATACTTCCATGTGGGTGTGTAAGGGGTCATAATAGATGCTTAGAACTGTCTTCCAAACCTTCTGTCTTTTGATTCTCCCTCTTTATGCATGTGCAGCAACTACATCCTGACAGGTATTCAGACCAAAACTTTGCCATCATTCCTGACTTCTCTCTTTTTCTCCACCTCATCTCCTTCTCTAGCTTCAGACCATGTGCACATTTGAGCACTTCTCTGCCTACCTTTTTTCTACTCTGGCCTGAGCCACCATCATGTATTGACAGGATTACTGTGGTTTCCTCCTAGCCATGCTGCTCCCACCCTCACCCCTGCATTCAGTTCTCCCCTGAGTGCCAGAGTAACCAGTCAGGTCTTTTCTCCCATCAAACCCATAGATACCTTTTTCACTCATCAGAATAAGAGCCAAAATGTCACATTATCCACAAAGTCCTACCTGGTTTGACCTTCTGTGACCTATCTGACCTCACTCCACTCCTTTCCCTCATTCACTCTGCTCCAGCCACAAAGGGCTCCTTGCTGTTCCTAAAGTTGCAAAGTATGCCCCTGCCTCACTCACCACTCCCTTTGCCTTGAATTCCTGCTCCCTGATACCCACAAGGTTCTCTCCCTCATTCTCTCTAGTCTCTGCTCAATTGTCCCCTCATCAGTGAGGTCCTCATGGAGTTTCTGTAGTGTTCTCCCAGTATGACCAGGGATGGTCTTTCCACTGAACCATCGCCTATCGTCCCTGCCTCATTTCTCTTTCAGGCTGTCATTACCACTTGGCCCACCAAATACCATCCTTTTGTTTTATAGGTGGTTTTGACAGAGTGGGTCATGACAGAACCTGCCCCTTCTGGCTCTCCCCTCTGAGGGTGCTGTGTTTGTGAACATGTATATCACATATATCAGTTGGTGAATGCACAGCTCTACAAGATTTGTTATTACCTAGGTCTGCTCCCTATAGGCTTGGATTCATGTAGATCTTGAAATCAGGTTCCGTTCTTGGGAATTTTCTGGGAATGTCTGTCTTTCCGTGATATAAAACTGTGGGATAAAGCTGTGTGCTCACCTTCATACACAAGAAGCTGGAGATGTGTGGTTCATACAAGGCCATTTTCCTGCATCCATAAACTTGAAAAGGAAGGAGAACCATAGAGATATAGCCATTCTCCCCATTTTACAGAGCTCTACAGACCTTAGTTCTGGTATTTGGAACTGGAACCAAGTCTGGCTCTGTTTGTCAGATCTTTGCTCCTACCTTTCAAGTGGCTGATCTCTCTTGGGTGTGAATTTGGACAAAGCTGTGGACAACTCTCATTAGTGCTGGCTCTTCTTGGTCTTGTCTTCTAGAGAATGAACTTAGCCAATTATGTATGTAAGATGGAGAACAAGCACCTGCACTTAACATAGGAAAACAAACAAAATCTATTAAATGTGTTCAAAATGATAAAATATTACATAAAAAGATAATTACATATATATGTATACTTTTATATATGTATACATGTATCTATATGTGTATATACATTTATTTATTTATTTTTAATTCATTTATGGTGAATGCTTGATTGCACCACCACCCAGAGAGTTCCACCTACAGGGCTATTTTACTCAGATGTTTCCTCTACTGAATGCGTGGAAGAAGAAACCCTTGCAACCACACTTAAAGGAATTTGAACAGAACCAGCATTATTTATTTTTTCTTTTTCTTATTGCTTTAATTGTATCTTTTAAATTGAAGTAAAATTGAAATGCAGTGAAATATGCCAATCTTAATGGAATGACATGTAAAATTTTTAAAATAAAAATCAACTTTATTGATACAATTAGGTAAAGCATGCAATCCATCCAAAGTATACAATCAATAGTATTAGATTAATAGACTAATGGTTGTGCATTCATCACTTTGATCATTATTATAGCATTTTCATCATTTTCATTATTTCAATAATAATAATAAAAAAAAGACAAAAAAGTCATCACCTCTCAATCTCTCTACACTTCCACTGCTGTATATAGCTGCTATTTCTGGCTATTTTTGCTTATTAATTTATTTATTTTAAAGCAATTTTATTGAGATATAGTCACATACCATACAATCTATCCAAAGTGGATAATCAGGGAGTTATAGTATAATCACAATGTTGTGCATTCATTACCAAAGAAAATTCAGAACAATTTCATTACTCCATAAAGAAAAACTCCACACCCCTTAGCAGTCACATCTCAGTCCCTCTATCCACCCACACCTCTACATAAACACTAATATAATTTCATCTTTATAAATTGATTTATATTTACATATTAAATAAATGGATTAATACAATATGTAGAAACTGTTTTTTTTTCTGATATTAACATCTTGTCACATTAACATACATTTGTTCAGTTTCAAAGAAAAGCAGTCTTATATATGCAGTATTACCTTCATTCACCTTTCACATTTAGTTTTACTATGCTATACAATGCGATGTTATATTTTTTAGCTTTCCTATTAATAATTTACATAATCTGAGACTTTCCCTTTCACCCAGTGTCATACCCATATAATAACACTGCTGGTTACCCACACTATGATGTGCTTTCATCTTTTCTATTCATTTCAAAAAATTAACACACACCTTTTTTTAACAATTCTGTACTGGTTAACCTTCAGCTTTCCATTCTCTAGCCTCATTCTATTTTCTGATGACCCAGATTAAAGTCATTAACTCCATAAGATTATACAGTATATTTAGTTCATAATAGCACAATCATACTGTATTTGTTCTTTTGTGTCTGGCTTGCTTCACTCAAAATAATGTCCTCCAGGATCATCCATTTTGTCATATGTTTTACAACTTCATTTCTTCATACAGCTGCAGAATATTCCATCAAATACTTATACTGCAGTTTGTTTATCCATTCATCAATTGATGGACACCTGGGTCTGTTCGTGTCACTGCCCTCAGATCCTCTGGATATAAACCTGCTGGCAATATTATTAGGTCACATGATAGATCTATATCTAAATTCCCTAGGAAACACTAACTAGTCCTCAACAGTGGCTGTACCATCTACACTCCTGCCAACACTGAGTAAGTATCCTTATTTCTCCACATCCTCTACAACAGTTGTAGTTTCCTGTCTTTTTAATAATGACCATTGTAATAGCCATGAAATGATATATGATTTTAGTTTTCATTTGCATTTTCCTAATTGCTAGTAACGTTGGACATTTTTTCATGGTTTTTTTTTTTTTTGCCATTTGTATTTCTTCTTTGGACAAATGTCTATTCAAGGCTTTTGCCCATTTTTTAATAGGGGTTTTTGTCTTTTTATTGTTGAGTTGTAGCCTCTCTTTATATATCATGGATATTATACACATCAGATATGTGATTCCCAAATATTTTCTCCCATTGAGTCAGCTGCCTTTTCACCATCTTCAAAAGGTCCTTTGAGGTGCAAAAGTGTTTAATTTTGAGGAGGTCCCATTTATCTATTTTTTCTTTTTTTGCGCTTGCTTTGGCTGAAAGGTCCAAGAAACCACCACCTACTACAAGGTCTTTAAGATGTTTCCCTACATTTTCTTCTAGTTGTTTAATGGCCCTGGCTTTTATATTTAGGTCTTTGATCCATTTTGAGTTCATTCTTGTGTCAGGAGTGAGACAGGGGTCTGCTTCCATGCTTTTGGTTATGGATATCCAATTCTCCCAGTACCATTTGTTGAAGAGACTATTTTGTCCTGTTAACTTGGACTTGGTAGGTTTGTCAAAAATCAATTGGCTGTAGAGGTGAGGGTTTATTTCTGGACTCTCAATTCTACTCCACTAATCGATATATCTATCTTTATGCCAATACCATACTGTTTTCATCACTGTAGCTTTGCAATATGTTTCAAGGTCAGGCAAAGAAATTCTTACATGTTGCTCTTCCTTTTTGGAATGCTTTTGGCTATTTGGGTGCACCTTCCCTTCCAAATGAACTTGGCAATTGCCATATCTATTTCTGTAAAGTAGGCTGTTGGAATTTGCATTGAATCTATAAATCAGTTTGGGTAGGATTAACCTCTTCACAATATTTAGTTTTCCAATCCATGAACACAGAATGTCTTTCCATTTCTTTAGGTCTTCATTGATTTCTGTTCCTGTAGTTCCTTGGTTAAATTGATTCCTATGTACTTGAGTCTTTTTGTTGCTATTGTAAATGGAATTTTTTTCCTTGATATCCTCCTTAGATTGTTCAATACTCATGTACAGAAGCATTATTGATTTTTCTGTGTTGATCTTGGGTCCTTCCACTTCACTGAACTTTAGTTCAGGTAGTTTTGCCATAGACATCAGGATCCAGACACTGGGCCAATTGTTTAATTTATGGAGGTAACTCCTTGGACATGACTACCTGTTTTTTTGTTTGTATGTGATTTTTGTTTGTTTGGTTTTTGTTTTTGTTTTTGTTTTTGTTTTAGGAGGTACCAGGGATTGAACACAAGACTTCATACATAGGAAGCAGGCACTCAACAATTTGAGCAACATCAGCACCAATAGTGAGAGTTTTACTTCCTCTTTTCCTTTTTGTATGCCTTGTGTGTGTGTATGTGTGTGTGTGTGTAATTGCTCTAGCTAGAACTTCTAACACAATGTTAAATAACATTGGTGACAGTGGGTATCCTTGTCTTGTTCCTGATCTTTCCCAATTGAATATGATGCTGGCTGTGGGTTTTTCATATATGTCCTTTATCATATTGAGGAAATTTCCCTCCTGTTCCTATCTTTCAAAGTGTTTTTATCAAGAAAGGATGTCGGATTTTGTCAGATGCCTTTTCTTCACCAAGAGAGATGATCATGTGGGTTTTTCCCTTCAATCTTTTTAGTCTGGTGTATTACATTAATTAATTTTCTTATATTGAACCACCCTTGCTTACCAGGAATAAATCCCACTTGGTCATGGTGTATAAGCCTTTTGATATGCTGTTGGATTCTATTTGCAAGTATGTTGTTGAGAATTTTTGAATTTATGTTCATTTGGAAGATTGGTCTATAATTTTCTTATAGTGTCTTTATCTGGCTTTGGTATTAAGGTGATATTGGGTTCATAACATGTGGTGTGTATTTTTCCTACTCATCACTTTTTTGGAAGAGTTTAAACAGGTGTTAATTTTTCTTGAAATGCTTAGTAGAATTCACCTGTGAAGCCATCTGGTCTAGGACTTTTCTTTGTTGGGAGATTTTTGATGACTGATTCAATCTCTTTAAATGTGATTGGTCATTGACTTTGGGTATTTCTTGTGGTGTCAGTGTAGGTTGTTTGTGCAATTCTAAGAATTTGTCCATTTCATCAATGTTGTATAGTTTGTTGGCATACAGTTTCTCAATAATCTCTTATGATCCTTTTTATTTCTGTGGGGTCAGTCATAACTTCACCTGTTTCATTTCTGATTTTATTTACAACTTCTCTTATTTTTCATTCAAGAAAATTAATCACATTCACAATGTTGCGCTACCCTCAACTCCATCTATGAGTAGAAACTTCCCATCACCCTAAACAAAAACTCTATACCCATTACACACTAACTCCCCATGCTCTCTCTCCCCTGCCCCTGCTAACTTGTATTCTACTTATTCTTTCCATCAATTTGCATATTCTAACTACCTCATGTAAGTAAAATCATGCACTATCTGTCCCTTTGGTGCTTTATCTCTTTATCAATTTATTTCCTGAATATATAAGTGTAGACTGCATACAACTTAGTCTTTGAGGAATGACTACCTTTGTCTGCATTTCCAAAAAGCAAAAATATTCAATTAGGCAACCACCTTAGGTTAAATTATCAACTTCAAGCAAATTAACAGGGATATAAGGCTTACCATCTATATTCCAAATTTTCATAGGTCCCAGTAGTATCCTTTTCAGGCTTTTCTTTTGGCATTTATAGATCCTGTCTGGGTCATGTATTGCATTTAGTTATCATTGTATCTTTAGTTACTCATTCTTCTTTTCCAATTGGGGAAACATATCTACAACATAAACTTTCCCATTGTAACCACTCCCAAGAATACTACAGGGATATTACTCATTTTCACAATGTTGCAGTACCCTCTCCACCTTCCATTCCTAAATCTCCCCATCTCCCCAAGGAGAAATCCTACAGCCATTATGTATTAACTCATTACCCAGTCTTCCTGGCCCCCTGCTCCAAGTAACCTCTACTTTAATTTCTCTCCCTGTGTTGTTGCATATTTCCTGATATTTTCTTTGTAGTTACCATAATTATCATAGGGCCTCCAAAGTACCATGAGGCATGGTATCCATCCAGGATAATTCACTCAAAGCATCTGAATTCCAATCCTCTTCACCTTAGGTTTATTATGAATATTATTATTATTGTTGCCATCATGCTTGCTGTTTTCACTACTATTATTATTGTTTCTTTTGTTTTTATTTTTGTTGTTAAAAAGCATTGAATGAATATCCTCTCTCCATGCAGAGTGTTCAGTGGACTGAAAGTGATACAAAGCTTCCTCTATATACATTCCCTATGCCCACCCCATCTCCTGGCATCCCATATTCTAGATTTTGACTTTGTGAGTTTGCTTATTCTAATGGCTTCAAGTAAGTGAGATCATACAATATTCGTCCTTTTGTGCCTGGCTTGTTTTTCTCAACATGATGTCTTCAAGGTTCATCCATATTGTTGCATGTATCAGGACTTCAGTCCTTTCTGTGGGTGAATAATATTCCATTGTATGTATGTACCACATTTATCCCTTCATTGGTTGATGAAAACTTGAGTTGCTTCAATCTTTTGGCAATTGTGAATAATGCGGTTATGAACATCAATGTGTAAATATCTGTTCAAGTCTCTGCTTTCAGTTACTTTGGGGATATACTTATTAGTGGGATTGCTTGGTCATAATGGTAGATCTATACTTAACTTTCTGAGGAACCGCCAAACTGTCTTACATAGTGGCTGCATCATTTTACATTGCCACCAGCAATGAATGAGTGTTCCTATTTCTCTGCATTATCTCCAAAACTTGTTATTTTCCTTTTTTTGTTATAGCAGCCATTCCAATGGGTTTGAAATGGTATATCATGGTGGTTTTCATTTGCGTTTTCCTGACTACTAATGATGAGCATCTTTTCCTGTGTTTTCTGATCATTTATATCTTCTTTGAAGAGATGTATGTTAGAGTTTCTTGTGCATTTTTAAATTGTGTTGTCTTTTTTTGTTAAATTGAAGCATTTCTTTATATATTCTAGAATATTCTGCTTTTGTAAGAAGAACTGAATTTGGGACACATATGATAACATTGATGAACCTTGAAGACATTATGCTGAGTGAAATAAGCCAGACACAAAAGGACAAGTATTGTATGGTCTCATTAATATGAACTAAATACAAAGAATAAAAATATGGAGTTAATACCTAGAGAACAGGGTACTGGGAGAAGGGGTTCTATATGTAGAATTTTTAACTAGCTTGACTATAAAAGTGTGGACATGGATAGAGTTGATGGTAACACATTATAGTGAGTATAAATAGCACAGCTGGTTAATAGAATTGTGGTAAAAATGGCAGTCTAGGTATATAAATATTAACTGAAATAAAGCCAGAGATAATTGAGACTGAATAATATAGTGAACCCACAGGTGGGTGATGATGTGGTTAATAGTACAAATACAAAAATGTTCTCCTATAAACTTAAGTTTACATCACTATTACAATGTGGAGAGAATATGGACATGCATGGGAAATATACAATTGATGTAACTTATGGACTGTAGTTAACACCAATATTGTAACATTTTTGTATCAATGTCAAAGAAGATACTGTGTTAAATAATCGGGTGGTGGTATTGAAAAAATATACCAAATGTACACTCTAGACCATAGTTAGCAGTAATAGTGTGAAGTTGTTGTTTCATAATCTGTAAGAAATGTTGCACAACAGTGTAAGGTTTTGGTGAAGGGGTGATGAATGGGAATTCTGCACATCACGCATGATTGTTTTGTAAGTTCACAACTGCTCTAATTATACATATATGTATATATGCATAAATGCCATGATCAATGATTGGCCATGCCCACCACTATTCTTGGGTAAGAAGGTTTTTATGTCCCTTTCTGTCACCAGCAAGCTAAAAAGGGTCTTGATCACAAGGAGGCCTTCTGTGAGAGGGAGTAATGGGCACTGGTAACTGCCATGCAGAGAGAGCAATTTACTGCACTTTACTGTAGTTTATAAGCCTTTTCCTCCTGCTCTTCTCTGGATGCTGTACCATGATTTTCTGGCCTCTGTAATTCCAAAAGAGTTGTTTCCAGCTGTTTCTACTTCATTAATAGTTGTTTTAGTGGAATGATGGAATCCTGGAGCTCTCTACTCCATCTTTTCCCCTGGAAGTCTAATCCCTTTCACATAAATTTAATGATTGCTTTTTCATTTCTACAAAGAAGGTTTTTGGGATTCCATTTCTGCTAACAAAATTTGTGAAAACAACCTTTCCTGATTCAAGAAGAAACAGAAAATCTTAACAAAACAACTAGTGAAAATATGGAATCAGTAGTAACCTTCCAACAAATGATAGTCTAGGACCAGATGGCTTCACAGAGGAATTTTACAAAACATTCCAAGAAGAATTAACAACAATCCTTCTTAAATTCTTCCAAAACTGAAGAGGAAGGAACTCTCCCTAAGTAATTCTATTAGGACTATATCACCCTCATACCAAAGCCAGATAAAGATACCGCAAGAAAAGGAAATTGCAGACCAATATCTCTTTTAAATAAAGATTCAAAAATCCTCAACAAAAACTAGCAAAACCAATCCAAGTACATATTAAAGGAATTATTCACCATGATCAAATGGCATTTATCCCAGGTATGCAAGGGTGATGTAACCTAGGAAAATCAATGCATGTAATACACTACTATAACAGAAAAAATAAAATAACCACTATTTCAATTGATGCAGAAAAGACATTTGACAAATCCAGTACTGCTTCTTGAAAAAAAAAAAAACACTTAAAAAACTGGGAATAGAAAAAACTTCTTCAAAATGAGAAGGGGTATATATGAAAAATGCACAGCCTGAATAATACTTAATGGTGAAAAATTGCAGTTTTCCCTTGAAGATCAGGAATAAAACAAGAGTGCCTACCATCACCACTCTCATACAACATTGTAATGAAAATTCCAGCCAGAGCAATGAGGCAACAAAAAGAAATGAAAAGCCTCCAGATTAGAAAGGAAGAAGAAAATCTTCCCCTTTTGCTGGTGATATGATCCTACATACAGAAAATCCTCAAAATTCTAAAACAAAGCTACTAGAAATATTTTTTAAAAGAATTCTAAAATGGTTAGAGTAGAAAATCAATCCCAAAAGGAGTAGTGTTTCTATACACAAGAAATGAACAATCTGAACAGAGCAAGAAAAAATCAATTTACAATAACAGCTATGAGTCAAATATCTAGGAATAAATCTCACCAAGGAGGTAAAGGGCTTATACATGGAAAACAACAGAGATTACTAAAGAAATCACAGAAGACCTAAGTGAATGGAAAACCATTCTGTGTTTATGGATTGGAAGACTAAATATTACTGAAATGTCAACTGGATCCAAAGCAATTTACAGATTCACTGCAATCCCAATCAGATTCAACTGCTTTTACCTGTAAGGTGTTTCTTTTTTCTCTTTTTAGGAGGTACTGGGAGTAGAATCCAGGACCTTGTGTGTGGGAAGCAAGTGCTCAACTACTGAGCTACATATAATCTCCAATGAGAGTTGGCTTTTTCATTTGTTTGTTTGATTTTAGGAGGTAATTGGGAATTATCTTGGGAGCTCATACATGGGATGCAGGCACTCATCCACTTGAGCTACATCTGCTCCCTAGTTATTTCTAGTAACTGCATACATTTTTTGAATACCTTGATTAATGCTTTTTCTTGACATTTCTATGTTATATATTCTTAAAATTTTTACTATGTTAGCATATACATCTCAAACAGAAACTTTGCACTCATTAAGCATTAAGTTCCCATTTCCACTTATGCCCTTACCCTGCAATTAAATTTCTCTCTCTATGAATTTAAACATTCTAGGTATTTCATAAAAGTTAAATAATAAAATATTTGTCCTTTTGTGTCTGTCATCTTTCACACAACACAATGGCTTAATGTTCATCCAAGTTGTATCATGTAGCGATATTCATTCCTTTTTAAGACTGAATAAAATTCCATATATGTATATATCACATTTTATTTATCCATTCATCTAATGATAGACATTTGGGTTGCTTCCACCTTTTGGCTATCGTGAATAATGGCACTCTAGATATTGGTGTACTAATATCTGAGTCACTGCTTTCAATTGTCATCACACATAAAAAATGTTGAAATGTTGGAAACCTGAGAGGTATAACATTAAAAAATCCAAAAGTAAGTAAAGTGAAGAACTCATTTAACAGTAAGTAAAGCCAGGAACCCTTATGTAAACTACTGGAATTTTTGTTCAAGATAGTGCTTCAGTGCAAAACTAAAGAGTTTATCTCATGTGTACTTCAACTTTTCTGCAAGTACATATGTTCCTGAATTCTTGACAGCTGTTGGAAAATGATGTCTACTCTTTGTTATTATTGCTTTTCTGTTAAAAGATTCAAGTGTTCCTTAAACACAGTTGTGGAGGTTAGGAAGAGTGTCCCATAGAAAAACATCTTCTTAAACATAATCCATTCCTGTGGTGTGAGGCCATTGTAAATTGGACCTTTATCATGAGGTTACTTCAGTTAGGGTATGGACCACCTCAGTCAGGTTGGCTCTTAATCCCATTGCCAGAATATTTTGTAAGAAAATGAAACTCAGATAGCTGGAGAGTGAAAGCCATAGGGAAAAACCAGAAACTGAACATCAATGTGACCTGGAAGAGAAGGGAGATATCAGTAGATGCCACCATGTGCCTTGCCATGTGAGAAACTGAGGACCAAGTATTGCCAGTAGTCGGCCCCAGAATGCCACAGCCTTCAGGGATAAAACACTGCCTTGATGATGCCTTAATTTGGACTTTTCCCCTAACCTCAAACCATGAGTGAATAAATTCCCATTGGTTAACCCAACCTATTTCATGATATTTGCTTGAGAAGCCTAGGAAACTAAATCAACTATATTTTCTAGTTTTTTGTTGGGTTTTAGAAACTTAAGCATAATTGTTTCCCTTCTGCTCCTGCAGAAGTCTTCTTCTCTGTAGGTTTCCACCATTGTCTCTGTCTGCATTTAGTTTGATGGGAGACCTAAGAAGTTCATGTGATATGGAAATAAGTGTGTGCTTCCTGCTTATATACCTTTAAAGAGGGGAGCCAATAAGAATGTCATGTTCAGGTGGCAGATGAGTTATTGCTCTTCCTTTTGTAAAAAATATTATGTGCAGACTGATGATTATGTAAAGCAGAAGCTCCTTCATGTTCTAAGGATTGTCAAAATAGGAAAACACCTTGCCTCATCTCTGAAAGTTTTCTCTGAAAACACCAGCAACTCACAACAAAAAAATATAAACTTAAAAAAAAAAACACATACTTTAAATGTAAATGGGTTAAACTCTCCAGCCCAAAGGGAAAGACTGGCAGAAAAGATAAAAAGTATGACCCAACTATGTGCTGTCCAGATGGCTTCACAGGAGAAGTCTACCAATATTCCAAGAAGGCTTAACTCCAGTTCTTTTCAAACACTACCAAAAATTAAAGAGGAGGAACACTTCCTAACTCATTCCATGAGGCCAACATCACTCTCATTCAAAAATCAAACAAAGATACCAAAAGAAAAGAAAACTACAGAGCAATATCTCTTATGAAAATAGATACAACAATCTTCATCAAAATACTAGCCAACCAAATTCAACAACATTTTAAAAGAATTATACACCATGATCAAGTGGGATTCCTCCCTGGTATGCAAGGTTGGTTCAACATAAGAAAATTAATTAATGTAATTAGTCACATTAATGCAATGAAAAAAAACCACGCATGATCATCTCAATGATGCAATGAAGGAATATAATAAACTACAGCACTCTTTCTTGATAAAAACACTTATAGTACTAGGAATAGAAAGAAACTTTCTCAAGATGATAGAGGGCATATATGAAAAACCCACATGTAACATCTGACTTAATGGTGAAATACTGAAAACTTTCCCTCTAAGGGCAGGAACAAAACAAGAATGACCACTGTCACCACTGTTATTCAACATTGTATATGATGTCCTTGCCAAAGCAATTAGGCAACAACAAAAATTTAAAAGTCATCCAAATTGGAAAAGAAATATTAAACCATATCCTAAATTACATACAGAAAATCCTGAAAAATCCACAACAAAACTACTTGAGCTAATAAATGAATTCAACAAAGTGGCAGGGTACATCAACATACCAAAACCAGCAGTATTTCTATATACAATGAACAATTGGAAGAAAAAAATTACATTTACAATAGCAACTAAAAGAGAAAATATCTAAGAATAAATCTAAACAAGGATGTTAAGGACTTGTACACCAAAAACTACAAAACATTTTTAAAAGAAATTAAAGAAGAACTAAATGAATGGAAAGCTATTCTCTGTTCAAGGATTGGAAGACTAAATATCATTAAGATGTCATTACTAACTAAAGCAATTCTGAGAGCCAACATTATTCCAATCAAACTACCAACAGAAATGGAAAATATAGTCATCAAAGTTATATCAAAGAATAAATTGCCCTGAATAGTTAAAGGCTTCTTGAAAATAAGAATAAAATTACAGTATACCCACTTCCTGAAATTCCACACTAGACAAAACAGCATTGTACTGGCACAAGGACAGACATGTAGACCAGTGGAATTGAATTGAGAGCTTAGAAATCAACCCTCATATTTATGGCCAACTGATTTTTGACAAGGTAGTAAAGTCCAATCAATTGGGAAAGAATAGTATCTTCAATAAATGGTTCTGGGGAAACTGGATCTCCAATGACAAAAGAGGAGGACTCCTACCCTACACCTTATACAAAAATTAACTCAAAATTTTTGAGTTAATGATTATAAAGGCTTCTATGTCTCCCTTTAGTATTGTCAGTGTTTGCCTTGTGTATTTTAGAGCTCCATGGTTAAGTGTATACATATCTGTGACTGTTCTTTCTTTTTGGTAGATTACCTCTTTTAATAATACATAGTGTCCTTCTTTGTTTCTTACAACAGTTCTGCATTAAAAGTCTATTGTGTCTGATATTAATACAGCTACTCTGACCCTTTTTTTGGTTACTGTTTGCATGTAAAATTGTTTTCCAGCCTTTCACTTGCAACCTGTTTGTGTCCCAGGGTCTAAGATAAGTTTCTTTTAGACAGCATATAGATGGGTCATATTTCCTTATTCATTCTGCCAATTTGTGTCTTTTGATTGGAGAGTTTAATCCATTAACGTTCAATGTTATTGCTGTGAAGGCAGTACTTACTTTAGCCATTCTTTCTTTAGGCTTATATGTGTCATATTTTATTTCTATTTTTATCCTTTTAGTTACTCTTACTAATAATCTTCCTTTTTACCCTCTCCTCCAAACTTGTCTCTTCTATTTTTTTCCTTTCAGCCTGCAGAACTCCCTTAGTATTTCTTAAAGAGCAGGTCACTTGTTGACAGATTCTCTCAATTTGTTTATCTGTGAACATTTTGGACTCTTCTTCATTTTTTAATGATAATTTTGCTGGATACGGAATTTTTGTAGTCAGGTTTGTTTGTTTTTCTTTCCACACCTTAACTATGTCATGCCACTGCTCTTCTTTGGTAATTCTTTCCTCTGCCTGCTCAAATCTGCTGTTAAATGCTTCTAATTTTTTGCATTTTGCCTTTCATCAGTGTAAGATCTGTTATATTTTTATGTGTTTGTAATTTCTTCTGTATGTTTCACCAATGTCTTTGTTTTTTTAAGGTACCGAGGCTGGAGATTGAACCCAGGACCTCTTATGTGCAAAGCTGGTGTTCAACCACTGAGCCACATCAGCTCCCTTGAGTTGACTTTTTGTTTGTTTGTTTGTTTGTTTGTTTTGGTAGGCACTGGGAACTGAACCCAGCACCTCCCATGTGGGAAGCATGTGCTCAACTGCTTGAGCTACCTTTCTTCCCCTCCCGGTGTCTCCTTGATATCTTTTATGTCTTCATTTCATTGAGTTGATTAAGGCTGTTTGTTTGGCTGTATTGATTAGTTCTTCCATGTTGTGCTTCTCTCCCTGCTTTTTAGTTTGTTCATTAGGCTGGGCCATGACTTCCTGTTTCTTTGTATAGCTTGTAAGATTTTTGCTGATGTCTAAGTATCTGTTTATGTATATTCAAGTGTTAGCTTCTCTTTCTAGTCTAAGGTTTTATTTTTGTTTGGTTTTCTGTTAAGTCCTCTTTAACACTTGATTCCACTTATTCTATATCTTTGTAGTTGCCTGTGTTCAATGAAAAAAATATTAGATCCACAAAAATGAAAGAAAGAATAGAAAAAAGAAAAATTAAAAAAGGAAAAAACAAAAACAAAGAAATAAAAAATAAATATTAAGAAGGAAAAATAGTAAACAGAAAAGAATAAAAAGAAAACAGAAAAAAAATAGTAAACAGAAAGGAAACAAGAAAGAATAAAATAAAGTAAAAGACCAGATAAATGAGAAGAAATAAAAGAAAGACAAAACAGGGGAAAGCAGAAAGTAAGGAAGCAAAGATGAAGGGAAAATGAAGGAAAGAAAATAAAAAGAGGAGGGAAAGAGAAAAAGAAAAAACGTAAAAAAAATAAAAAATTAAAAGGAGGAAAAAGGGGGAAAGTAGATGAGAAATGGGAAGAGAAGTAAGTAAAGAAAAACAGAAGAAATGGGAAGAGAAGTAAGTAAAGAAAAACAGAAGAAAGAAATTAAGGGAGAGGGGAAGAAAAGAAAGGAAATCAAAACAAAACAAAAATCTGGGCTTCACAGACCAACAGAGCTGGCTGGGCTCCTCCTCTCAAGTTTCCCTGTTTTGTCTGGTCTATCACCCCACAGTTCCCCCACCCCATGCAGGTGTCTGGATGAAGAGAAAGAGAGAGAAAGGGGCAGAGAGAGAGAAAATAACAGGCCTCCCTCTCAGGCCACCAGCAACCCACTTGCCTACTCCTATCCACCTGCTTGTATCTGCCATTCAATCACACCTCAGCTGGCATCTACACCACTCTCCAAATGAAGAGAAAAAGGAAAAAGGAAATTGGAAAAAAAGAGAGAGAAAAACCTCCTCTGATTAAGTTCCCTTAGCTCTCCCCACAGCTTGCCTCACTCCATACCCTAAGTACTCTGCACTGGTGACTGGGCAGAGCAGAGGTAAGAGAGGATAACCCCTCATCACTTAAACAATCACAGCTTTTGATTTACTGGGTGCAGTTCCTTCCCAGACTGTCAGGCCCATAGGAGCCCCAGACAATGGGATTATTTACAAACGAGGAAACAGGCTCAGAGAGGAAGAGCTGTATCAGTGTTCATATGAATCATAAATTTTATCTGGTCTATCTCTCCATCTAAAGCCTAGGCAAAAGTGAAATAGGAATTATAGACCACTTTCTCCCTCTTACAGGAATTTGGGTTCTAATCTCTACATTGTAAAAGGTATATGGGCAACTAGTAGAGATAGGTTAAAAAAAGTCTAAAAACCTTGGGTCGCTCTGGGCTCTGGACTCATAGCAGAGCACAAATCACTGATGTCAGAGATATTCCTGAGTCTTCTGGGAATTTTGTGACCATGGGCAACTTTCCTCCTCTGCTCATTGGACTCCCAATAAATGATGGCATTTAACTCTAATTAATGTAAGAATCCTATAAAATGATATCTACAACTATTTTCATAGCATATTTATTCAAAATAGCCCCAAACTGAAAACAGCCAAGGTTTCTTTCAATAGGAGAATATATAAACAATTGGTGGTAATTCATACAATTGAAAGTTACTAAACATTCAAAGAATTAACTAGTGATTGGTACAACATTCTTATACTGAATGAAAGAAGCCTTACCCAACAGAATTCATAAGTATTATTTGATGATTATGAACTGCTAGGATAGGAAAAATTTATCCATGTTGGAATACAAAATCAGAATACTGGTTGCCTTTGTGGGAGCAGAATAGTGGTCAGATTAAGTAGAGGATTGACATGAAAGAAATTTACAGAATATTCACTGGTCTATAACTTGATAGTGGTCTATAACTTGATGTATACGTGTATATGTATGTTTGTTAAAATTCATCACTTAAGATATGTGTATTTCATTATATGTAAATATTAAGTAAAAATGAACAAACTAAAAATATTGAATTCTAAAGATGTTCATTCTGAAATATTTAGGGAAAAATTTACTGATGTCTGCAACTTTCCTTGGAATGGATACAAAATAAGTTGGCTCAGCTGATCAATGGGGTATGTGATAAAGCAAGTACATTCAAATGTTAACAGTTTGATCTCTGTTGTGGGCTCTAGGTGTTAAGAGTAAACTTTCAGCTTTCTCTTATTTTTTGGATTTTTTTCATGACTACATGCTGGAACCTTTATGAGTCTCCTCCTATATTGAGGTTTGGTGGAAATCCTTATAAAAAGAAATATGAAGATTCAACTGACTCTGTTGGGATCATAAGACAAATGGAGAAAGAAGTCTCTTAAAAGCCTAACACAATAGTGGAATATTCCCCAGGATTTCAGATTCCTTTAGGGACTGCAAGAAAACCCCCTTCCCTCAGTGTTCACTTCCCCTTGCCCCTTCCTTGGCTGCCTGAACCAGTGTAGAGAAGCCTTCCTTACCAGATCAGAGGGAGCCACAGAGCATGAAGAGCATGGCTATGGCCATGTGAAGGACACACAGCTCTCTGAATGTGCGTGGTTAGGGTAATTGTTAGCACCACAGGAGGAGTCAGATTTTCTGCTAGTCACTTCTTCATAAAGAAGCCATTAGTGTGTACTGACATGTTCTTTCATCTGCTTTGGTGGTGAAGAAAGGCACTAATTAAGGCTGAGCATGCCTTTCTCCCTGTCCTCCTTTTGCAGATCCAGAACCTATGATGCTGGTTTTTATTAGAGTTCTGATAAAAAGCACATTTCCTTTTTGGCTTGCTCCAACTGTGGTGAACATGTATCACTTTCCAGCTTTCTTAGTGTTCATCTGCTTCTTCCCATCTTACTCTTCCATTCTCTTGAAGTCTGCAAGATTTTCAACACTGTTAAAGATTTAGTCTGAGAAATATCTGGCATCTGTACCTTCTGAGGTTTCTCTCTTTCTACTCTGGTGTTTTGCATACAGATTATATTGCATGGTGCATTCTCACAAGCTCACTTCTATTCTTGTCATGTGGAGGACCCAGGACTTTCTGGGATTCCCAAACTATTTATTAGGGTCACTGAGCTCCTGATATAACTTATTCTAGTGATATTCTTTCTGTTGTCACTGCTGTGAGCATGTGAATTTTGGCATTTCTTTCCTGACCCCAACCAAGTTCAGCTTGGAATTTCTCCTTCTTTATCTGCCCCCAACATATAGAAAGTGGAAACCTGAGTCTGTGCCTGAGACCCAAGAGTGTCACAGTAAGAGCAGCCTCCTCAGCAGGGTCACCTTTGAAGGCTAAGGGAAGGAGGAACTAGCAGGAGGAGGAGCAAGGGAGTCTCCTCTCTGTGCCCAGAATCTTCTGCATAAGACCTTGGGTCCCAGCTTTTATGTCTGCTCCCATATACTGGGCCAACCCCTACCTGAAGTTTGGGGTTCATCATAGTGGGACATCTGTGACCTTAAGCTAGCACCCAAACCATGTGACTCCCCTGCCTGACATCCTTCCTGAAGGCCTTGCTCACTAAGATTACTTCTCTTCCATCTCACCGACACTCATCCTTGTCTGGTCAGTAGGTATCCAAAGTTCGTAGGTGAACTTATTGGGTATCCCCATCACAGTGCCATTTGAAAACAGCGCAGATCTCCCATCAATGTTCCTAGCCCAGGGCACAGGGATCAGGAGGGGTCTCCTAAGTCCATCAGGGGGCTGCTTAAGAACAGGTCGTTGTAGCCACTTCTTTTCCCACTGCCTGTAATCCACCCCTCTGTATCCATGTCCCATGTCCACAGACTGTGATTTCCATGGTGACAGTGAACAATCCTCAAAAACACCTTTTTATTTTTTTTCCAAAAGCATGACAAACATTTCTTTCTGTT